>OMLF01050030.1:0-35544 GCA_900302615.1 Holocentrus rufus
CCCCACCTCTGAGATGACACTCGGGCACAGCCTGACAAGAGAGAGTCCCTGCTCCCGCATGGCTCCCATCACCCCTGTGGATGGCACGATGGGCCGCCACACCCCCATCAGCACTCCGCTGTCCAACTGCAGCAGCAGCGTCCCGCCCAGCCCGGTGGAGTGCAGGAACCCTTTTGCTTTCACCCCCATTAACTCCAGCATGACAGCTTATCACGATGCCAGCATTGTCTCCAGCAGCCCTGTCAAGCCCATGCAAAGGCCCATGGCAACTCACCCTGACAAGGCCAAGCTGGAGTGGATCAACAACCGCTACAACAGTAACAGTGCAGGTCCTCTGTCCAACCATGGCATCGGCATTTTGCCCAGCTACCAAGACCTTGTTGATGACCAGTTCCGTAAGCCACATGCCTTTGCGATTCCTGGCCAGTCGTTTCAGGCCCAGTCCAGACAGGATGCTCACTTTGGCCGTTTGACCCCCATCTCCCCAGTGCAGCAGCCGCAGCAGCAGCAGCAACAACAACAGCAGCAGCAACAACAACAACAACAACAGCAGCAGCAACAGGTAACTGGTGTATCAACGCCCACTAAACAAGAGAGTTTCGCTGTGCCTGCCCCACTAGACAACAAGGCCTCAACCTCGACGGGGTCCAGTACTTTCCGTTGCCGCAGTGTCAGCCCTGCAGTGCGCCAGAGGAACTTCAGTGGTAACACTGGCCCTCCAACCACTGCCACCACCACCACCACCACACGGGCTGTCGTGTCACCTTTCAGCTCCCCCATAACCTCTGAGGTCCTCAGCATCCTGTCCAACACCCAGACAGTCAGCTCTGTCCACAGCATGGTCCAGCGTAGCCAGTCTGTGCCTCTCAACATCATGATGGCGAGCGAGATGCTGCCTGTGCAGGGCCAGAGTAACACCACCAAGATCACCAATGTTCTTCTGAGCAAAATGGACGCTGACGGGGATGACTCGGTCCGTGGCCTGGGCATAAACAACCTCCCCTCTAACTACACGGCCCGCATGAACCTCACCCAGATCCTGGAGACCACGCCAGGCTTCGCTGGAGGTGCTGCCCACCAGACTCAGCTGCCTGTCAGCTCCAGCCCTGCTGCCTTTGAGCTCCAGCAGCACGGCTACCTCACCAGTGGCAGTGGAGAACAGGTGAGCTTCTCCACTGGGGACAGCCAAGCACAAGCGGGCCCTGGTGAGCCAGTTCAGCAGCAGCAGCTCCAGGAGAACCCTGTGCAAACGCAACCGCAGCTCCTCCTCCAGAGCACACAGCAGCAAGAGGCCGAGGAGGAGCAACAGCAGCTGGATTTCAACAACACTGTCAAGGACTTGCTGGGGGATGACGGCCTGAACCCCAGCTCCCAGCTGGTGGGGCAGGTAGCCTCGGAGCTCAACGCCGTGGCATCCGACTTCTCAAATGACATCAGACTGACCTCAGATCTGTCCAGTAGCATCACTGACCTTAACACGTTGGACACAAACCTGCTGTTTGACCCCAATCAGCAGCAGGAACAATATGAAGACTCAACACTGGAAGAACTGAAGAATGACCCGCTTTTTCAGCAGATATGCAGTGATACTGTGAACTCTGGTTTTGACTGGCTGGAAAGCAAAGACCAGCCTACTACAGTAGAGATGTTGGGCTGACGTTATCTTTTATTCTTTATTATTTCTGTTCCTTGTCGTTTGTTTGGTGTGTATGTAGTATATCTGTTTTTATACTATAGTTTAATGGGATTTGTCTGGACTTTGCCATTTGTCCTGTTAAAAGTGCCAGGCTTACCAGAAAATCTCTCCTACTGATGTTTTAGTTATTATTTCTTCCTTTATCATTTACCACCCTGAGTTACGGTACTTAACCACTTTTCTCCCTCGTCTGAAATCAGAAATGTATGCATTTCAAGTAAAAGTTGAGTACTTGGTGGTAGCATGCAGTTGCAAAGAGCAGATTTATAAGATACGAACATAAAAAAGAAACGTAATCTTCCATATTATAGCCAATCAGTAATGCAATATTTGTATTCAACAAACACTTAATAAAAGTGAGATGAGATGAGTAGGAAAATTGGCACAAAAGACTTCACCAAAAATGTATGCTGGTGTATACTGTTTTCAAAGTGTGCAGATCAAGTTCAACCAAATGGAGAGACAATATTGGGATTGTAGTATATGCACATACTAGTAGTAGTACATTTGCCTGCCATATCTGAATATAAAAAGGGTAGCAGCTCTTGCTACCAGGTGCTGAATTTATGACATAATCTTTATACTTTATCATATACCAAATCAGTGAAATACTGATTCACATCTGAGCATTGTCCAAGAGTGAAATTTTCTTAAAGCCTATACTACTTGTACTGTTTAATATCTTATAAAGGGAGTAGATGAATCAGTAGGGAGAAGATGGGAATTCAGGCCACTTTGTGGACTATACATTGAGAGGAATCAACAACTGGCTGCCTTATTCCCAAAGTCCAAGGCCTTATGCCATCTTTAGAGAGACTGTATATAGTATAATCTTCAGATATCTTCAGAACCATCCAGAGCTTCATCATATCAAGGCAGCTGTTACTCTGATATTTTCAGTACTATTTCTTATCCTTTTTTTTTTTCTTTTTTCTTTTTTTTTTTTTAAATTTGCAGTGTTATAGATACATATTGTATAGGCTAAAGACTACACTGTGTGTGCCCTTAATGGTAATGGATACAGAAGAATTTGATATGCTATCATTTCATAAAAACCATGGCAGGCATAGATTTTTTTTGGCATGCTAAACTCCCAGGTTGGATAAGAATGTCAATGGTATGGAGATGGCTTAGTTACAGAGACGGCAAGAGGCTGAAATGTACGACTTCCCTGATTTTGATGTCATCTTGAGATCAAGAGGAATTGTAATCATTATGTTTCTGGAGATCCAGCCTTATTTCCATACCAAAGATGATCTGTTCGAATAACATAAGAGATTATTACACATACAGACACTCCTAGTGACCATTAACAACAACGGGAAACGGGCAGCCTCGGAGATATTACTTAAAGAGTTTTATTGCATTTGAGGAAAAAGATTAAGTTGCAAAAATCTATGTACAGTATGTAAATTTGTGAAATGGTCACTGTCCTATGTTTTATAGGTAACTATGGACCTGAAAGCATGTTGAAACCATCACTGCTAGCCAGGTAGGCTATGTGATATAGTAGGATGCTTGCTTGAGTTTTTTGGCTATTGTCAATGTTGTATAAGTCATGTTAAAGCTCCATCTGTAAATAGGATAGATACATAGAAATTTGATGTATCAAGACACTATATTATGGCCATTATTCTAGCTAAGTTTATGTGCCATTTAAAAAAAAAAAGAAGCTTAACAGGAATATAGTCGGCAAGATACTGTATGTTGTGTGTTACATTTCTGGCTCGATGTGTCGTATCAGTAATGCTGTCTGTTTGGTCTCTCGCTTGCTGATGTTTTTTTTTTGTTTGTTTTTGTTTTTGTTTTGTTTTTTTCCTTTTCAAAGATAATAGGTCTCTGCAGTTGCAGAAGTGATGTGTGCTTTGAGCAAGATCAATAGCATGGTATATTGAGAAAAAGTTGTGATACTATTAGCTGGTTGCAAACATTTCTGTGACAGACATTGTGCTCAAAGCCTTTCAGCAGACACTGGAAAAATCGATGACTCATGTTTCAACAAACTTTGGAGGTTCACATTATTGCACTAAATTTTTATGACACATGGCTTTGCCACATCTTTATGGACAAATGTAATGATGGATGCCCGCAAAAAAAAGGAAAAAATATTTTTTATGACAAGATGAGCAAGGAAATTAACTGAATTGTCAGAAAATGACTAATTGTCTTGTAGCAAAATGTGCATTAATCTCAGTGAGATACACATTCTTACTCATTCTCATACATGAGAATATAAAGCATTGAGGGAAAAAAGTTAAAATAACCTTTTAAAACCTACATGCTCATTATGTTGATAAATGATTGTACGCACGCATGTGTGATGACTTCTATTGTACTTTGTATTCTTGGTAACCACTGTCTTCTGTGACTTGGGCAGGTTCTGTTAACCAGACTGGCAGTGCTAGTTTCATGAGTTACATTACTTTCATTGTGTGCTGTTTACTAAGTTAATGGTGTTCTGTATGTTATGTTGATGACTGTTTTCTGTCAATTTTACATATTCTTATTTTGCAAAATGCATTTGTGAAATTTAACATTTTCTCTTAATTTTTTTTTTATATTAATAAGGCACTGATATTTGAATTTGAATGAAGGAAAATGCACCTCTTAAGATGTACAGGAGCTCCATCAAGCAGTGACTCTGATTCTGTACTTTTGACTGACCCAGAACCAACTCTGTTTGACTATCTTGTCCATTTCTACCAGTAGAAGAACCTTCCTCTGTGGTGTTGTCTGGTGTACTGCTTAATGTACAGTAGCTTGTTAATATTGCAAACGCGTTGTTTCTTTTTTCAATGGAAAGTACTCACTGGTGAGATTTTTAAAGTGGTTTTAAAAGCCAATAAACTTTTTTAAAGAATGTCCTTTTCTTGTGTGTTAAATTAGTAGTAATGTTGATTATTTTACATTAGATTAAAACAGTACTAAATCATGGGAGCACTCTTAAAGTTAACCAGCAGGAGTCATTATTGTATTTGAATAGGCTGGTTAACTTTAGCTAAGGTGCTTTTATATTTAATGTCTTTGGCAGTCCTTGTTGTATATCTTAGATTAATGGCTTTTTAGGAAAGACTTTCTGAAGTTTGCATGAATGGAGATGTTTCAGACAAGATAAAAACAACAGTAATGTTTTGATTACACTGTCCCAAACCTATGACATAATGATATTGATTTTTCTGAATATTATGCTAAAACTGTTGTTTATCTGCTTTTGGTCCATCACCACACACGCTAATATTTTAGCAGTTAAGTTTATGCAAAGGCAGGACCTTTCCATCATCCTCTTGGCATGAGGTTAGAGGTCACATCAGCTCTTCAAATGACCTCTGAGGTCACTGGGGAGTGGCCTCACCCAGATACAACCGCTAACCAATCAGAGCCCAGGCTTTTGGTCCTCTGCTCTGCTTTCCCAGGGCCTCATGATATTCATAACATGTTAATGACCTTTACCCTATTGATCATGGCCTTGCAGCCTAACCTTTAGCCATGTGAAGCCCTGTGATACCCTCAACCTCCACACCACAACATTTGGCTACATGAGTCAACATATTTCACAAAGAATATAGGATCAAGTTACCTCTCAGCAGTTAAACATATCAGCGGTTCAATAACATACCAGCAGTTAAATAATCTATCTTAAAACTGTAGCTGAAATTCAATAGAGCAATACAGATACTTCTCCAGGGTTTATTTTAGGCTGCACTGAAATGAAAACAGCCATGTTGCCATAATTTTTTAATTTCTAAAATCATTGATGGAGCTTTTAAGCTTTTGTGAAAGTGAACCAAAGATTTCCTTGTTCTATAAATAAAGAAAATTTGCACAACGTTTGATGTTTGTAAAAGTAGGGCAAGAAATCATTGTGTTTTGTGTAAAGCAGTGATAGTGATACAGTGCACTTTAAACTAAATTTTGAATGCAGTGACATTCTTCAATGTCACTTAAAATGTACCTGATCAAATAATTGTTAAAAGGTTACTGAGTGGATGGAGGATGATTGATTAAATAAGTCATGGGTATTGTCCAATGAGAGAAAATGCAGAGAATATTTTTTAAAACTAAATAGATAGATGCATTTCTACTGAATTTGGAGATGCATCTTAAAATCTAAATGATTGAGTAAGGAGATTACTAGATACTATTAGCCTTACTGTTTGAGCCCTGAATTATAACCATAAGGGCTAAGATGATTAAATCAATAGTTAGCTCTAATCAATATATAATTATACTCCATGCTCCTCATTTAATTGGATATCGAAGTGTGGAGGTGCAAATCTCTGGCAGTAATCCCTTACAATCGTTACACAACTATTTATATATACTGTTGAGGATAAGACATGTTACATATATTTTGTGAAGGGACTAAGGTATATGAAGCCAACCAATTTTCCAGTCTGAATGTAATGACTAGATTTACCTGTGCCAAGTGGTGGGGGGTTTGCTGATACAGCATGGCTGATTTCACAGCTGGAGCCCATTGTATTACTATTGAATGAGGGCTGGGGGACGGGAGGGTCATTGTCAAAAGGCACGGTCATTGGATCAATATCTGAATTCATTAAGCAGCTGACTTGCAGCCATCAATATCTCTTCATAATTACCAAGTTCTGTGGTAAGAGCAGCTGTCGTTCAGTGTGACCTTATCACCAGTTTATTCACTAGCTCCTGGTAACTGATACTGGTCATAATATTCATCTTATTTTCTCACCTAAAAATATCTGACTCAAAGTTACACGAAGAAGAAATTAAATGTCTGGGAGAGTCTGTCAGTAGGCCATGTCTGGACCAGTGGGTGGTTTAATTAAGTAATAATGTATGTGCTGTCATAAACATGGTATGAGTTTAAATTGTCTAAATATCAGCTTTTTATGGTATATTAACAGTTTTAACTGCAAAACAACTTAATAAACAACTCAAATTTTAAGCTGCATAAATCTACCATATATAAAACTACTATATATTTTTCCCAAATATTTTATATCATATAAATGTAGCGTTGGCCTCTAGTTACAGTAAGGTTAGATGGCTGCCTCTGTCCTCTAGTCCAACGCTTTTCATTTCAAGAAACACTGAATAGATAGATATTAGATCACACAGGCCCCCGCTTGGTAAACATTTTTGTACCTGTGACCATGTGAGAAACTTTTCAGGTACCTCTTTACATTAGACAGACAGGAATCTCTAATCATTCTTGCATCCTGCTATGGCTATGCTAACGTTTTAGTGGAAGAAACACTGGTGAAATTAAGCTTATTCTAATTTTGCTTGGGGCCCCGGACCCCACAGCCTTAGCCTGTGCTGGCTCTGCGCATGCGTGGTAGGGAGGGGTGGGGGCCCCCGGTACCCCTGTAGAGCCGTTGGAGCGCTGCTAGCAGTAGTTGGTAATTTGGGGGAGAAAGGAGCAGCACGCAGGAGAGCGGCGGTTCACTGTGGGGAAAATGACACAACAATCCGGATAAATGGCGAAGTTTAAAATGAAATGCAACCAGCACTGGATATTTTTTGTTTTATTTCTTCCTCTATCAAGTAAGTGTCATGCTGTTGATGATGATGATGATGTTTGGTTACTGTTGTTATTTGTGCGCTGACCTGATTTGCGGTCCGCTTAGTGACTGTTGATTGCATAGCGTTTACAGATACTCAAGCTAGTAACGTCATATATAACATTCAAGTTTATTTTATTTTATTCAGCCCAATAATTGATTATCATGGGTGACTTCAGTTTCCGAGTGATATACTAAACGTTAGGCTATTGGAGTCACACCGCTGTTTAGTTTGTTTTTCATTTTATGACTTAGTAACAGTTTTGTCAGTTTGTATATGCACCTTTAACTATATCTGCTAACGTTACTTTTTACTTTTCATTGGGTGTTACAGAAAATTTAAAAAACAGTTTCATGGCAATCTCTCACCTTATATCATTGTTTCAAATTGACTCGTACTATTATCATGACAATACAGCTCATTACACATGAAAGTATAGGTAACTTAGTCAAACAAGAACCACTAACGTTGTAGCTAATGTTACAGTTAGTATTGCTAAGTTTGTAATACTTAGTTATGACTTTATGGCGACATTAGTTTGTTTATACCTCTTGTGCTATTACCATAGTGTTTCAGTAATACGCCTGTAGAATATTTTATCCTGGCTGTAGCTTCGCAGTGATGTTTGCATCCTTCTAAAAAGCAGTGTATTGGTTTTGGGAACAATAATCTCAAACTTTTCGATTTTATTATTTAATATAAACAAAAAGTAAGACTACCTAATTCAGACTGTGCCCTCTGTCCTTCTCCAGTTTCGTGAGTTACCTTTTACTGATGCTCCTATTCTCTGTCTCCAGGTGTTTTTTGTTTTAGTGAGTTGTCCTTCATCACAGAGCCCAGTGATGTTACTGTAATACCAAAGGATCCTGCTGTCTTGGACTGTCAGGCTCATGGGCAGCCTCCAGTCACCATCAAGTGGCTGAAGAATGGAGTTCGGTTGGCAGAGAGCGAGCACATACAGTTTCTGCCAAATGGCTCTTTATACATACCAAAGGTAAAGCATAACAAGGAGGAATCGGACGAAGGATTCTACCAGTGCCTCTCCCAGAACAAATATGGAGCTATCCTAAGCCAAAGATCATGTCTGACTATCGCAAGTAAGTATGGAGCTCAGGCCTCAGGCTACAAGTATTTCTCTTGGGCCTGTATGGAATTTATCCCATTTTTTCACTGCTGGGACAGCCAAGATTAGGATAGTTTTGAACTTGTTGGTGATATCCACTTTATGGTGTCAACATGCAAGCATCAGAATGGCAGGTTCATGGGTTATTAACCTGGAGATGGGAAGCAGATGTACCCCACCCCTCTTTTTTCTCTTTATTGAGGAAAAAACCCTCTAAAGTCAGGGTTTCCATGTCAATGGAAGTTGTTCAGAGTGGGCCATACTTGAGTTAAAAGCTGTCAGTGCAGTTACAGGCTAATTTTAGGAGACAGTTAAGGATAGATGGAGAGTCTATCTAAAAGCTAATAAATGCTCATGTTAATAGGCACCCTTAAGTTTACTATCTGTTCCTGTTTTGAGGAGAAGTAACATGCACACTGATCAAAATGCTCAGTAAACACTGGCAGAAAGTTTGAAATTAGCCCTACGTCTTCACATGTTAGTAGGCTTGTATTGTCATTGCAGACTGGCTCTGTGTAATTGTTCAATGGTCTGCTACACAGAGGAATCTCTGAAAGGCCATTTGCCTTTTAGCCTTTGTTTAGAGCCCCCCTGGCTGCCCCAGAAGAAAAGGCGACTTTTTCAGGGCATTTGTTTGGCCACATATCAGTGGACAGGACAGCTGTGCCTTTTCAATAGGCCTGATCTACCAGAGACACTTTTCACTTTAAGTTCTTAGTGGTTATAACCCATTGGAAGTGTCATGGAAACTACCATGGCACTCTGAAATATTCATTTAAGGAGAGAAAATAGTGTTTTTTTCAAAGTTCAGGGCAGTGTTTCCCAATATGCAACAGTGCAAAACTACGATGAGCCAGACACCACTATTGCTTATAGGCATAGAAATGTAAACAGAAAGGCAATGCTGCTTGCAGGAGTCTGTTATGGTTGTAGTGCATCTATAAAAGTGCTACTAAAAATATTGTTCCAGTTTTCCACAAGAAGTCCACAGAAAACACACAAAAGCCACAAAAAGTCAAGTTGGTTGAGGGTTCCAGCCTTTGACAATGAAAGGGTTAAAGGTTTTGGTCAGCTGTAGGCTGAGGGTGGAGGATGGGCCTCCTTTGGGCTCCCCTTCTGTCCACAGGCCCTGGGGGTCAGAGGTCAGCTGGGAAAGGCTTTGTGATGTCACCGTCCTGCTCTGGCTGGGCTGCCCTGCTGTCCTCTTTCCCAGCCTCTGGTCCCTTTCACTGGCTCTCCCCCTCTGTGGCCTTGTCAAGCAGAGCCCCTTTGTTAAACATATAAGCCCAATTTGTCATGTGGATGACCAGGCCTTATATTTCACAGCAAAACAGTGGTATTCCTCTCAGTGCATGTTAACATCAAGAAATATTCTTGATAAGTATTCATAAGTATTCTTGAGATTGTGGGTTATACCACCAATTTGAACACCTTTAGGACTTGAAGGGTGTGCAATCTGCATTTCGTCTTATTGACATTATTGGCAAAATAATTGTGTATTTTGCATCAATGTTTTATTGCAAGAGCACCATTTGAAATAGCATATGAAGAGTATAAACACAGCAAGGCCTCTTTTGTAGACAAATGGTAGACTGACTTCGATCTGGCACCCAGTTTGGGCTGAAATTGGATGGACAGGGGGCTGAGGTGAACTCTGACCTCTTTAGGGGAACCTTTGTGCTGTGTGACCTGCCCATTGATTTGTTCTTTACAACAGAGGTGACCATATTAGCAGATCGGTCTGTGCTGGCCACACTCACCAGCCACATCACTGGTCCCAGAGAAAGTGAAGAGGGCCTCTGTTATCTCAGGGTGGGGAGTGAACATCACATTGTTTTTAACTTCCCAGCAGGTGTTGAGGACGTTTCATGATGCTTACCAGTCATCTGTGTTCTGTAGACAGGAAGTTTAGCTAAATTCTGCACTCTTAATGATAATAACACACAACCTGGGGAGATAATTAGATTTATTTTAGCATGGAGTTATGCTGTATCAGTCATTATCTCTGTAATTTGGGCCTTGATCACATTATGAAGGCATATTTTGAGATCCAGCAGGACTGATTTTATTTTTCAAATATGTGAAAGCACTGCCAACCTCGAGGAATAAGCTCAACCTCCATGAACTTCATATGAGAAGGGTTACCAGTTTATTTGTGTAATATTGATGCAATTAGGCCTTAAATTAAAGGACTGCTCTTTAATTTAAACCTCCCAAGGCACAAGATTTAAATGTTGAGTTTCATTGAAAGGGCTAGCCATTGATTTTCTTGAACATGGTATTGACTTCCTTCCTGTGTGTGAGGGGGATGGGAGAGTTATCACCTTAATGAATGAAGGTCATTGGTCATATCTTACAGAGTGTTCTTGCAATAAAACGTAGGCCTAGATCGTTGTGACTTGTTTGAGGTGCTTATTTAAAGATCTTTTGAATGCACATTAGAAAATTGTTTGCAGTCATTTAAAGGAGGCAAACTTACGCTCAAGTATGCATCTACATTGCACATTTACAGATGAGTAACTGTTATAACGAAACAGGCAAAATAGTATGTATAGTACGTCAGCCATGTCTGCTGCAAGAAATAGATTAAGACCATATCCTTTCCCATATTTCACCATTCTTGTATCTATATTTCTATTCCTAGAGGTTCTCTGCAGCCCCCCATGTGCAGAATAAGTGAATTGATTAGTGTTTATCTATGACAATGCATCATTCAGTGTCATTCTCCCATTGATCCATTGATTGGACCAGCTGGTCAGTAGGGGACCTGATAACTCAGCTGCACAAAGGCAAGATCATGGTGCCTAACGAAGATCAATTCCTCTCATAGAATCAGTTAACTTCCATCGAAGTGAGGGCTTTGCATGCATAATGCATAATGTTTTACCTAAATTAAAAGCAAATGCTGTATTGACCCAGCAGAGTATAAATAACTGCTAAATTAATCATAACCTGAAACATGATCAGGCAGGGCACTATTGAACTAAACACCCATTAATTTGATAGTGCATTTATAAGGAAATTTTGTTGAAAACGTTCTGTTTAAGGTAATTTAACGTAATTTTTTTTGTTTAAGGTATCTCACAATTTGTGGTGCATCCTGTGCCTATGGTGGTGACTGAGGGCTCAGTTGCACGATTCTCCTGTGCGGTCATCTCCAGCCCTCCTGCCACCATCACCTGGGAGCTCAACCAAAGCACATTACCACTGGAGACGGACAGGTACCTGCTGTGGGACTCGAGTCATCACAGACACAACACAACAAACGATCAACTTGTATTTTGTTATAAACTTTGCCATAAACTTCTAGCCTATGAACGGTCTCATGCTGTCAAATGCTGCTGTTACTCTAATATCCCACCTAATATTAACATCATATCACCTCTGTGCATCTCTAGAATTACAGTTTTGCCCAATGGAGTTCTTCAGATCCACAATGTACAGCTGGAAGATGCTGGACAATACCGATGTGTGGCAACTAACATCGGTAGTCGTATGAAGAGTAGAGCGGCAGAGCTGACAGTCAACATAGGTAAAGCGGTTGCACTGATTGTATTTTCAGAATGACAATTAAAGCATCATACTGTTTACTGAGCAGACGTTTTTATATTTTATTCTTGTCTTATAAAGATGGTGGCCCGAAACCTCGTCAGAGACCCAGAATCATCGCTGGACCTCAGAACATCACAGCTTCACTGCACCAGACTTTGGTGCTGGAGTGCATGGCCACAGGAAACCCCCGGCCCATCATCTCCTGGAGCCGTGCCGACAGCAAGCCCATCGATGTGTACAACGCCAGAGTGCTGGGCAACGGGAACCTGGTTATCTCCGATGTCAGTTCCCAGCACAGTGGAGTCTACCTCTGCAGGGCCACCACCCCTGGAACCCGCAACTACACTATAGCTGCAGCCAACCTCACAGTTCTGGGTAAACTCTTAAGTGGTTTTTATACTACATGACTTCTCAGATCACTTTCCACTATCAAATGTAAAATATTTCTCTTTGTTAGATGTAAACTAATTTTAATTTTGATTTAACAACAGAGAAAAACTGGCTGTGAGATGCAAGATGTTTTTATCTTTTTACAGGCCACTAATAAATGTTAGACGTAAGAATATATGTTTTGATCATTTTTTCCTCATGTTTCTGTCTCAGTACCGCCGTCCATTGTTGAGAGGCCTGAGAGCCAGACCCGTCCAAGAGCAGGCACTGCCCGTTTTATGTGCCAGGCAGAGGGAGTGCCGCCACCCCGCATCAGCTGGCTGAAGAACGGAGAAGAGGTTCACTTAAATGGAAGGATCAAGATGTACAACAGGTATTAGCCACGGAGGTCCTACTGTGAAAATAGATGTCATAGCAATTGAACATAACTAAGTAACACAAATAAGACTTGCCTAAGTCAAATAACAATGAAATGAGGAAGCTTTTCTATGGTGTGTGATTTTCTTGTATTTTTTTGGTTGCTCAACAGTAAGTTGGTGATCACGCAGATCATCCCTGAGGATGATGCCATCTATCAGTGTGTGGCAGAGAGTGAGCAGGGCTCTGTCCTGTCCTTGGCCCGCCTTATCGTTGTCATGTCAGAGGACAGGCCCAGTGCACCAAGAAATGTCCATGCTGAGACCATCTCAAGCTCTGCCATCTTACTGGCCTGGGAGAGACCGCTCTACAATGCAGACAAAGTCATTGCCTACTCCATCCATTATATGAAGGCTGAAGGTGAGACAAAGACAGACACAGCTAAATATTATTTCATGCTTTTCTTTCTGAAATATCTTAAAATATTCTTTCTGAAATATTGTAAAAAATAGTCTCAATGTGGGAGGACTGAAGGTATGAAGAGGTGGCAGGATGATAGTCTGCCTCAACAAGCTATCTAACGCCTTCCCATCTGATCAACTTTCCTTGGTGAAGGCCATCTGTTGTTGCTGCACAGAGCAGAGGTCAAAGAGGACTTAGAATGGCAACTTCACTGAAATAACAACAGGCTTAGCCTGCCCATTGTCCACTCCCCAACTCATTCTGCTTGCTGTTAAAGGGACAGAGTAGCTTTTAAAAGCCCTACAATCTTGCAAACTAGTCATGTAAGGAGATATTTAACTGTTACCATTAAATTGACAGGTCAGTAACTCAATAAAGTAAAGCTTGTCTTCGTAGTAAACACATTTCTAGATGTTTATTTAGGTGTGCTTTAAGAGGCCTGGTAGTAGTAATATGGCTCTGCCTTGCATTACACACGTTTATAGTAAAGATGAGAGACATTCAGAAGATACACGCATCCAACCACTCAACGCACTTACTGTTTACAGATCATATTCTTTACAGCCTTTCATCATCATCATCAAAGTTTCATCTTGTTTTGGGGAATCTTAATTTAATCTATTTTTTCCTCCTCCGCTCCATGTCAGGTCTAAACAACGAGGAATACCAAGCTGTTATTGGCAACGACACAACCAGTTACATTATCGATGATCTTGAGCCAGCACGCAACTACAGTTTTTACATCGTGGCTTACATGCCAATGGGAGCCAGTCGTATGTCAGACCAAGTCAGTCAACATACCCTGGAGGATGGTAAGCACAGAGCACTGAGGCTCACAGCATTCCTTGCAGTAAATCACTCTAGTAGTTAAGCTAACATACATAAGAATGATGTGTGTACAGAAGGCATTTTGAGCGGGGATTTTAGGCAAGGGGGCATTTCTGGTGTTTGTACAATTTTTTTTACATTCTTCTCAATAAGTGTAGATTTGGATGATGAATGAATTGGAATATGACAGATCTGCTGTTCACCAGAGCTCTTTTGAGTCTGAGGAAGACTACCACTGTTTGTGAGTTTTAAGCATATCTGTGATGTGTGTGTTGCTGCAGTGCCCCTTCGTACTCCAGAGCTAAGTCTGACCAGCCAGAGTCCTACAGATATCCAGGTGAGCTGGCAGCCCCTGCCAGCCAAGCTGAGCCGTGGCCGGGTCTCTGCATACAGGCTCTCCTATCGCACAGCTGCAGACAGCACCGTCACCTCTGTGGAGCTGGCTCAGAACAGCACTGAATATCTGCTGGAGGGCCTGCAGCCTGACACCATTTACCTGCTCCGCATGGCTGCAGCCACCCGTGTGGGCTGGTGTGAGCCCTCAGCATGGACCTCCCACCGCACACCCAAGACTTCCAGCAGCAAAGGTAAAGCTACAGGAGGCCGAATATGAAATGATGTAGCAGAAATTTGAGGGGTGGTGATATGAAGTCATGCAATTCTTCTTTCACAGCTGCATGTGCTTTCAGAGAGATGTTTTGTTGGCTTCATTTTGACAAAGCAGTGGTTAAGGTTTGCAAATGAGATTAAACCAGTTATTGAAGGAGGTGTTTTACCAGATGCATGCTGATGAACTTCAGAATCACGCGGTGGCAAACTTGTAACCGCCTGTGTTTTTGCTTTTGTCCCGTGTTTGTTTTGCTACTCTTAGAATGTGTCCCGTGGATCTCTGCAGCCCCATGTAGAGTAGCCAGCTCATGACTAGAGTTTGCTCTGCTAGTATTGTCCCACAGTCTTTGTGTTGGTTACCCAGGGACCTTTGCCCTTCGCTGTCAGTGGTGTTAGAGTGGCCTCAGTCACGGGTCATAAAGAGAGGGCCTCAGGCATCTATGTGGAGGGAAGAATAGCCTCTTTTCATGGCCTGGCGTGTGGGGGAGGCTGTTTGTCCACCTAGACTAGATTTCTGGTTTTCAAAAGCATGTTAAAACTACACTTTTGAGTCATGTGAAGCTCACATATTCACAACAACAGACAGAATAGCATATTCTTGATTTGAAAACATTGCATTGAATCTGACTACTGGTCAGTGCTCAGGTTTCTGAAGATGTGTGTGTATGAGTGATCTTATTATGAAGACAGCTGTTTCTATTGAAGCTGCTTCTTTTCCAACGCATAGCTTAAACGACAACTGAGCTGCACCATAATACTCTGCCAAAACACAAATGAATTGACATTTCCAAATGAAACCACTTCTGAAAGGCATTAAGTATTATCTTATATGTTGATCACTATTTATTGCTGTGTATTTAGTGCATATATAGTGCATACAACTTAAGACAGAATTTCTAACATATGTAATGATTGGAGGAGAAAAAACAAATATAGTAAAAAATATTTCATTTTGGTGAAATGTTTGTTTTTTTACATACTTAACCTGATATGAATTCATCCACAATCAGTTTCAACATTAGCTTAAAGTATGACTTCATCACTACTGATACTTGGACTAGCCAACGTTTGTGATTGATGCGATCAAAGTAAAACTGTTTTTAACACAGTACAAAAAAGAGAAAAAAGCTAAATTGTTCTTTTAACATTTTTCAGTACGTCGTACTGAAAGCAGATTAAGAAAATAGCATGTTTTTTTTCCTTCGTGTAAAGTAGTACTCATGTCTGCCTTATGTGTCTGCTTAGTGCCCCCAGCCCCTCTTCTTCAACTGGAGCCTCTGAACTGCACCTCCATCATGGCACGCTGGCAATCCTCACAAGGATCAGTGGCGGTCCAGGGCTACCGCTTGTGTTACCATGAGGAGGGCCAACCAGAGCAGCCCACCATCCAGCTCCAGCCTCAAGCCTTAATCTATACCATCAGTGGCCTTGGTGAGTGATGCACTCCTGTTTACACACTCACACACTTTTATTATATGAGCATATGATGATGGAATGGATGAAGCACTTCAAATAACACATAGTGCGTATACATTTTGCTATATGAATTATTTTGGTGTAGGTTTCTACCATCTAGACTTGTCAGTGTGGCTGTAGAGACAACAGAGTGTCACCTATTTGGGCCTTAATCAGAGAGAGGTCTGTTTTGCATTGCCCAATTTATTTCAGTGGGCAGTGACATATCGCATTTGCATTTTGGCCCTCTGTCCCAGATCAATATGGGCCGACCCTTCTCTCCTAAACAGCCGCCCTCTCCAGCCTGGCTGTAGTATTGTGTGAGCACAGACTCCCAGGGTTAGAGGTCAGGGTCCAGATGTCCCTCCCACCACCGTTTCCCATCCCCTGCCTTGCATAATTACCCCGGGCCATTGTGTTGTGTCCAGGGCCAGAGCTGCCCTCTGAGACCCTGACCACTACCCCCCTTCAGCTGGACACTGGGGCACACAAACAAAGACCCCTGGGATTGGCCAGAGCTGGACAGAGGCACTGACCTCTAGCCGTGAGACAGCAGTCCTGGATTAGGACCCTTCCCCCTCTGTTCCCCTCTGCCGCCCATGTAAATAAACCACTCTGATCTTGACACAAGAACCCCTTAAAGGCCAGCCCCATACCAATCAATGATGTTAACATACATCATATTGTCTTTCTTATAGTTTTTATTTGAGCCTTCAGAGTTGTTTGGTTCCTGCTCATTTCCAATAGACAGTTCACACATAGTGAATGTTAAGATTATTAGAAGCTTCCTAGCATAAATGGATTTGCATTCATAGCCTACTAGAAATGTATAATGTGCAGTTTTGGGCTCTATGTTGGTAATCACAGAATCCACTGTAATCAGCTCAATTTTCCATAATGTGTATAAAATGTGCATAAAGTGTATTTCTGTTTTGAAGCACTGTTTCCATCATGTGCCTGCAAGTTGAAGTGCATAACACAAGGGTAGTAGGAAGAACGTGAAAGGGGAAACAAAAGGGGCCCAGGTCCTATCCCACAGTCCTGAGCCCAGATTCCTTCTGTTCTATCTTGGCCTGACCCCTTGACCCCAGTCAAACCCCCCAGTCCCATGGGCCTAGGATCCCAGCAGCTGAACGCTGGCCCCGCCCCAACCCCCACAGCAGGCCTGGACACACCAGCCTCACTGGTCAATACCCATAGGCTAACCTTTCACACTGGAGGCATAAAACAAATCTTAACACTCCCTAAAAATGTCCAGATTTAGGTGGTGTGGCAATGGTGTCTCTTCAAGGTAGAACACAAAATTATATAGCCTATTTTCCAGTGGAAAGATACTACCACTGAACCTCCTTGATCTTCCTCTCCTATTTATAACCAGTGTTTGATACCAAATATGATGATTAGCTCTTAAAGGGTACAATACAAATAAGACCTCATTTCACCTTCTCCTTAGCTGGTCCCTCCACACTTGCTGCTGGTCTCTGTTTATTTTATTATACAGCACAACCTAGTGGTAAAAAATAGTTTTATTTTTTCAGGTTTTTATACTGGGAAAGGTAGTATTATTTGCGATGATCCTCATTTTCATGTGGCTCATTGATCATGTCACCCTAGTTACCGGGCCTCGGGGCTGGCTGCTCTTTCTCAGGCTCCTTATGCAGTGACAACACATGATAAATGAGAGGTTAGGCGACTTCAGAGACCGTGCATTGTCCGTGCATGGGGGATGGCCAGTTATGACCTACAAAGTTGCCCTCCATCAGTTATTTGTGAATGTGTGTCCCTATGGTTTTTGAAATAGGTTATGTTACACTTGTTAAATGTCATTGTGAAACAGTTTTAATGATTAATTTGTTGGCAACAAATATGTTGGGGTTTATTTGACCATTCAAGTCAAGAATGCTGCCCTTACAATCACTGTAAAATAATCACTGTGTAATATACAATACAATGTAATATATGGCTTAAATTTTATTATTTTCTTTCCAGATCCAAGGAGAAAATATCACGTCAAGCTCCTGGCTTTCAGTCAAGGAGGAGACGGCTATCAAGCAGACCAAACAGTTAGCACTCCTGGATGTGTGTGTAAGTAGACTGTCACGTACAGTGTCATACAGGCTAAATTTGAACACAGTTCATGTGTGCACAAATGCATATAAGTAACTAAAATGCTTATTTTTGTTCATTTGCAATTCAGCGGTAAGAGACCACCTGGTAGCAGCTCCTCCTGCTCCTGATCATGTGACAGCCTTGGCCAACAGTTCATCTGCAGTGTTCCTGCGTTGGAGCCGTCCTGCTTTCACCACTGGGAAGACTGTCAGCTTTACAGTCCGCTGTACTCCTGTGGGCACACACAATGCCTCAGCTATACGCTACCTGCAAAGGTAAGATGGGAACAGCATGAGATATGAAATATACTCATAAAAAAAATAGAATAAACACAAGGGAAGAATCTCTTTTGTTGGCTTGCTTAGATCAACAGATCTGCTAATATTCTGTTTGTGATATGTTAATAGCTTTTATCATTGGTTGTTTGTAATGATGGTATAAAGGAATTTAAGCTTGATCTACACGCTCTGGATAAACCTCAGCTGAATGCCAAAATGTTAGAATGTAAATGCAGGTGATATTTATGATTTAAAACACCGCTCTTTGTTTGTTTACAGCACCAAACAGAGTGTGATGGTGCAGAATCTGGATCCAAACACCCGTTATGAGTTTGTGGTCCGGCTCCATTTGGACCAAATGTCGAGTCCCTGGAGCTCTGTTGTTTACCACAGGACCCTGCCAGCAGGTAAATACGTGGCCCATTATTGTAGCTTCATTTAATCATGACTGTACTGTTTACTGTGGTCTACGCTGCACAGCCTCAAATTAGATAATTGCCCATTTCACAGTAAACAGAGCCCTTTTAGTGTTGTTGTTTATTATGAATGTAAATGTGATTGTTGTGCCCGCAGCACCCAGCCAGCCGCCCGCTGGAGTGCGGGTAACCCTGATCGAGGATGACACAGCGCTGGTGTCCTGGAGGGAGCCTGCAGAGCCAAACGTGATCGTCACACACTATACCATCCTTTACGCCTCCCAGGAAGCCTGGCTGGCTGGACACTGGCAAATAATGCAGAAGGAAGGTGAGAAGTTCATTGCATCAGGTTATCTCTCAAGGCAGTAATGTACAATGCCGTTTTTGGGTAACTCTAATTGGCAACAGATCCCAACAAACTGGCCCTTAAAAAGAACTATAGTAATACTTAAACAAATTATAGAAGTATGTACAAATATCACAACAAAATTGTATATTTGTGTGAGACACACTGCAAGTCCCATTAGGACTATTTGAGTGTTGTTTTGTCTTTAAGGGTTCCTCAAATCACAGACTATATTGTTCCCAAGTAGCATTTCAGTAGATTTTGACTCTCACTTTGTCTCACTTGGCTGTTGCCCTATAAATGTCACCCATGTAGGTGTCCCAAGTGTGATTGTCGTGTCTAGTGTTTTACCTTGTCTTAGTACCTTGGAAGCTAAAGCTCTGATGAGCCGTTTGAGGGAGCAGATTCTGATTCTGCTGTCATCACCAGGGACCAACACCATGGCCCTGCTGGAGAAGCTGGAGCCTGGGAATGTCTACCTGGTGAAGATCTCTGCCTCCAACCAGGTCGGGGACGGACCCTTCTCCAGCACTGTGGAGCTGGCACTGCAGCGCGGGAACACCCACCGCAGCAAGAACCCCAGGCACTCGGACAGCTTCTCAGACACAACGGGTCAGTATCAGACAGCAAGCACAGTGGACATATTGCACATAGTATAATTCCTAAAATGCAAATATAAAAAATGATCAAAGACGACATGAAGAATCTCAAAACCTTACCCAATGGAGTGACAAACAAAACTTATGTAATGATTTTCTCTCTCTGTTGTTCGTCTCCCAGTGTTCTCTGATGGTCTCTACCACATAGATCAGAGGTCCATGACAGGCATCATTGTGGGTGTGTGCATCGCCTTGGTCTGTATTGCCATGTGTGCCATGATCCTCATCAGTAAGGGCAGATCCAGGTACTGTATATTATCAATTATTCTTATTAACAACAATATCCAATCACTTAAAAACACATAAAGGTTGTGATTCTCTGACACGGATTTGCTTTATGATTTTTGTCTGTCCAACCAATAGGAAATCGTCTGGTCCCAAAGTCCTTGGTGGGGGGATTGAAGGCCCACATGCTGGTAGGTCCCTGCCCAACGAACACCATGCAGAGAACGCCGAGGCCCTGGTGCCCATGATACTTGATCACTTCCTAGATGCCAAGGTGAGAGCCTGATTTAATAGTGACCCATAACATTGTGCAGAATAAAGCTGAACAATAGGCTAAAATAAAAAAATCACATTGCAATTACTTTGAAAGATGCAAATGAGGTGTGAGTCACAACCATAACTGTGAATGATAATTTTTTCATCATTATTTTCAAGTTTTACTGAGAAACTATTCAAATTCTGATTTTTAATTATTGATCTGTGCCAAACAAACATGTTTTCTTACATGTGCAGAATAAGATTTGTAGACCAGGGCATCCCTGTAGCACCACAATACTTCATTTTTAATGGTATTTTCTTACAGATTTTTGATTTGGATATTGCACTTGGCTATATTGTGATTTTGATAATATTTTGACTCATTGTTCAGCCCTGGTGCAGGAAATGAACCTCTGTTTAAAAGAGCATTAGAATGACTTCAATTGCTAAGTACAATAAATGTGGCTTGTGTTCAAAGGGTCATGATTAGACACCATGCTGTTGGAAATGTCTGTATTTCTCATATTTATTATCATTTGCTCCAGGGTGGATCTAATATGATCATAAGTAGTGCTGGTCCGGTCAACAGTAGCAGTCAAAACAAGAGGTGGCTGTTCTGCAAGAGGGAGAAATGCAATCCAAGTACAAGTGATGTAAGTGGTGTGACAGTGATCGGTTCAGTTTGTCTCCTTAATCTTCGCTCAGTCAAACTGACTTCTTGGCTTCTGTCCCGTCTGCAGGTGGAGAACAGAGCTTGCTTTTATGAGGCTGGCAAGACTGTTCTGAGGTATGAGGAGAGGCTGGGCTCCGCGCCCCTCTCACCCTCGTCCCGGGACATCATCTACGGGCCGTTCCACACGGAGAGCTCCCACACGAGCGAGGGCAGCCAAGAGACAGGAGACTCTGGGCACTACTCCAACGAAGAAAGCAACGAAGAGATGAGCAACCCCTCAAGCACCCAAAGCACCAGACCTCAGCATTTCGGGGCGGATAGCAGTGCTGCTGTTTCCGAGCTCAAGCCGCCTTTTGAAGTGGAAAACGAGGAGAAGCAGAGCGGTGCTGTACGTCGCTCAGCCTCCAGCGTCGCCCAGGTCTGCTGCATCTCGGCTGTGGAGGTCTCTCGTCCTGCACAGCACCTGTCCCAACCGGCGTGCTCCTGACAGCGCCCAGCCTGCTCCGGCCCGGACCGGCTCTCCAGCAGCCAAAGCTACACCGGTACTACCTCCTGCGCTTCCTGAGCTGGGCCTCTTGGTGGGTTTCTGAGGCACCAGGGATCAGGAAGCTAACTGTTGTGACGGAGGAAACGGGCATTTGCTTCTGGTCTACCTCAGGTTTTTGTATGAATGTTTGTTATTGTGTTTTTATTTCACTTATTTTTAAAAAAAAAAACTCTACCTTTTTGTCCGTGTGTTTGGCATTGTCTGTCCTAAACCAAAGCTCACCCATGATGAATGTTAAAAAGAATGTCAAAAATGTATTGTGATACATTTTCATTATATTTAATTTGTATCCACTGGAGCAAAGGGCGTACTTGACCCCTTTTTGCTGACTGTCTACCTCAGCGTTCTGTTCTTGTATATACATTACTACCTCCTTTTTACCATATATTGTGCAGTATTCTCTCACACTCAGGGGACAAGGTGAACATTTTATTGCCATGTCTTGTTGCCTGTGTTGGTGTGTTATTACAAAGAGATCCTCATTAGAAAATTTTATTTTCAAGGTTGGAAAAGCTTTTGTTTCACATCGTTTGTCTTAGAACAGTGTGTGTTGTGTTAAGAACAAGTGCATTAGTCAATGTCAACATATTTGAGTAATATCATACCAATATAATTGACGTTTTGAGTGCACTGAACTCCTAAAGCTTTAACTTGGCCTTAATGTGGAAAGGGCTTTGCATACTAAAGATGATGAGATCCAAAGAGAAGAAAAAATGTACCCAAAGAATGACATGACAGATATTCAAAGGCAACCAAAAAATATACTGGATGTACTTTAAGGGTGCATATGCCAAAAAAAAAAAAAAGATTATTGCCAGTGATGTAAAAATTATTATTTTTTTTTTATAAATGGTGGTATGAATGCTTTTTTCTGTGTAAATTTCCTTGATGCTTTATTCTGGTGAAAGCTTTATCACAAGTCTCCCTGACTCGTGTTCCACTTGCCTTCTAGATCACTGCTAAATGCAGCAGTGACACCGATGCTATTATCCAAAGAGTTGTCTGCTTCCTCAGATGGGTATGGCTTTTCATTCAGCTGATCCTTGGTATGACATGGTAGATATTATTGACACCAGACCAAAGATCTGATGTGTTTCTGCCAGTGACATGATGATGACGAGGGTGATTTTATTAGAATTATTTAGAATCATCTGTCACTATACACCAAAAGTTCTGCATGGGGAAAAAAAAATCAGTTTCTCTCCATAATATTTCCTGTCCAGGTGTGACAATGAGAAGGATACTGACTATCAAAATGAGAACCCTATGTGTGAAGAGCAACATAATCAATTTTTATATCTTTGTAACACAAATTATCCTAACCAAAGAAACTTGAAGTCTCTATTATTTGCTGTTTTCTTTGGTTTTTCATTTTGAAAATAATTATTTACATATTAATGTAATATCATTTCAATGGTTTTGATTGCTAGAAAGGCATTTTCCATAAAGAATAGTCATTTTTTTTTGTTTTTTTTTTAACAAGCTTGAGAGGTCAAAAAGTGTTCTGCTGTCTTTTCGATTGTGAACGTGATTTCACCTGAATGATATTTAGGTTATATTGGGAATTTTAATTTAGGTTGTCTTTATAGCATGATGTTTCTTTCAAAAGAAATGTTTCCCCAGTTTTAATGTGACAGATTCCTAATTTAATAAGTTTGATTTCTAGTTAAAATTTTGTCTGTGGAATGCATTAATAAAGAAGGCAAAGCTGAAAGCCACAGACAGTTTTGCCAGCTGAACTCAGGTGCCAATTGTAAATTTAGAACTTAGACTTAATTGTTATTTAACTTATGCTTTTCTGATATCTACTTTTGAATATCAAAATACATCTTTTAATCCCAGGTAAACACCAAAGTATTTTCTGTGTTGAAATGTTGCAACAAACCTTTTTGATACTCTCGAGATAGCCACAAATAAAGATAATAAAATTGTTCCTGGAAAAAGAAACATTTTGCGTTACACTCTGACTCCTTTGCATTAGTAGCACTTTGTGTTTGTGTGTGTGTGTGTATGAGAGAGAGAGAGAGAGAGAGAGAGCAAGAGAGTAAACTCAAAAGTGTAAAATTGAAGATTTAAATTTCTGAGTCACTAACCAGTGCAAAGTAAGATAAGAAAGATAAAACAAGACAAATGGTTAACAGTCTTCCTGCAGCTAATAAGTAATAGGGTACAAGAAAGTAAAAACAAACAAAAAAACGCTCCATTTAGGGAGTGGGGGCTGCAGCTGCAAAACCACAAAAAATCAAAATGATGATGCAGATTAAGAGAGCACAAAGCAGTGAGTATGATTTAGAAAACACTACAATAAATATGTATAATACAATAAGCCAAGATAAACATGATGAGCATCATTTTTTGCTGGAAATTTTATAGATTTAAGGATGTTTGCAGGTACCTGATTCACTCAGCTGTACACTCTTGCACAAGGGCTTATGTCCATGGTGTGCAAATGTAAGACTCAAAGAAAGAGACATGGACAGATTGTGGCCCTATAAAATCCTGTGAATGCCACTCTAATGCATTTTTACTATTTATTTATTCATTTAAAATATTAATTTACACTTACTTTAATTAAAATTGAGTAATTTTAAAACAGTCTTTAGTGGAGTGCAGCAGAAGATCCAGCAGGGGGCAGCAGGTCGCCACTACAAACTCAGCTGCCAAAGTCGTCGAAGAAGAAGAGGAGCAGGGGAACTGTTTTCATCAGCTCGTGTGTCTCGACGCAGAGCTTCACTCTGTGAAGATGCGCATCGAAAAGTGTTATTTCTGCTCGGGGCCTGTTTACCCCGGCCATGGGATGATGTTTGTTCGAAATGACTGCAAGGTATGTTGCTGTGCCGCGAACTGAAGAGCTCTTTGACATGACATTAGTTCAGGGTTTGTCGTCGGTGTTGGCCGCGTTAGCTGGTCGGCTAACATTAGCTAGCTGGAATCACTCACGTGGGATCGTGTCAGTGTACTAGAAGCTCCTTTAGCCTAAATCAGCGACATATAAGATGAAGTGAGGGATTTAAATAGGTAACTTCTTAATTTATTTAGAGTTACAGTTTATTTCATCGGCTTAAATGTCTGAGAATCAGCCTGTCAAAGACTGAAGGTAGACATTTAACTAGCTGGGCCTGTTGAGCTGTATTGGCATGCCTTTGATTTTGGCTTGTAGGGGCAGTACGCCCTCTAATGGTCCGTTGGGAACAAAGGTTTGTAAATGACTGCCATCCTCATTTGCGAAAACACCAGTAATGGTTCCTTAATGTACACCTAAAATATTTCTGGTGCTCCATCTCTCTATTTTTGGTGAATATAGGTGTTCAGGTTCTGCAGATCAAAGTGCCACAAGAACTTCAAGAAGAAGCGCAATCCAAGAAAGACAAGATGGACCAAAGCATTCAGAAAGGCATCAGGAAAGGAGTTGACAGTGGTGAGCTGGTTATGAGTCTTCTGTCTTAATGCCATAAATGTCCCTGTGTTAAATAGTACCAATCTAACAGAGGTGTCATCTTTCAGGATAACTCTTTGGAGTTTGAGAAGCGCAGAAATCTTCCTATTAAGTACAACAGGGAGCTATGGGACAAGACAGGTAATCTTTATTTCTCCTCACATGTGATTACTGTGGACATGTAAAGTTATTTGAATTTTGAACAGTAAGATAATATGTCACCTATGTTCTATAGTGGAAGCAATGAAGAAGGTGGAACAAATAAAACGGAAACGACAGGCAAGATTTATCATGAACAGGTAAGTAATAGGTTTTGTTTTGTAGTTTGGATATTAAAGTGTGTGATTTTGATAGACACGACAATGATAGTGAAATGACAGCAGAGTTTCACTTGCTATTGCTTTTTTTTTTTTTACTAGATTGAAGAAGGGCAAACAGCTAGAAAAGGAGGAGGACATCAACGAAGTGAAGAAAAATATTCACCTTATCAAAGCACCGCATGCAGGTAACAATACAAACAAGATATTTTGTCACTTTTCTTCAACTTTATATAATAATTACTAGGAGACATGTATTTTCACAACTTGTTAATGATGAACAGTTGTCAGTCTGGAATTAATTAAAAAAAGGTAGTGTATGGGTTCCCAGCATTGGCATTGATCTGTTCTATTTGTTTTCACAGGAAAACCCAAACAAATGGAAGAAAAGATGGTGCAGAAGTTGCAAGAGGATGTGGAGATGGGGGATGATGACCTTTAATTTTAGGCCCAAGGTGTTCCTTGTTTCATGAAAATCAAGAACAAGTTAACCTTGTATTGTACTATACAAATGATTTGGAATTAAACTTTCCAAAGGACCGATGATGCCTAATTTGAAATATATATATACCCTGTAATACGCAAGGGATTAATGCATTTTCTTCACAAGGATCAGCCTCCAAAACAACAAGAGGCTGCTGCCATGACTCAGTATCGTGTTTACTGGCCATGCAGTGAATAATGAGGGGTTTTTTTCTGACACAGTGGGGGGAGGGAGGTCTGTAAATAATGTATTCTCTTTTTTGCTAGTATTGCTACATTTTTTCCTGTTGTGGTTGGGATTGCTATGTAGCCTAATGTATTGCAGTGAAGCAGTAAATGGAAAATGTAACTAAAAAGGAAACAACAAACAAAGGCCTTGTGTAGCAATTGTTTTTCTTCCGTTCCACCTTTAGTAGACTGGGTACACATTGTGAAAAAGCACCCACTTTGGCAGGCTTGTGAAAGTGAATATGCTGCAGGGCTGTTACAGATATCAGGAGCATGAGACCCGACTGCTGTTTTTAGTGACCATAACTAAAGTGTAATTGGTGCAAAAATAACAGTGATCGCTTCAATATTTGTTGAAGAATAAACATTTTCTAAGTTATTTTTGTACTACATGACTTAAAAAAAAAAACCACAAAATACTTGGCTGCAGTTTTCTTTGTGTAACCACATGACATCACCAAGCAGACTCTAAGCAACCTTTGTAGACATAATGAATTTGGGAATTCTTGTACTATCCAACACTGTAGCAAAGAGACTATTTACGCAGAGAGCCTTATCAAAAATGTATGCAGTTGTAGGTGGGGCGCATTTGTATGTTTTTTTCCTTCCAGACATGAAGGTGTTTAAGTAATTACATCCTGAAACACCTTTGATCTGAATATCAAACTATTATTTATTTCTGAAATTATAGCTCCTTGTGGTTCAATTTTCCTCATGGGAACTTTCTGTACAGATTAGGAAATTAATCCCTGATACATTGCTAGAAAGCAACATCAACTCTGGATGATTGAACGGGAAAAAGGATACTTTAATCCACGCTAGTGTCTTTCCCTAATCCGTTGTATCTGTGATATATGTGTGTGTATGTATGTATATATATATATATGCACACACACACACACAAACAGTCGTGTTTAAATGGAACTCGATGAAATTATGGAAAGCTGGGGAAAATCATATGGGTAGCTGCCATAAATATATTATCTTAAAGCTGCGCTTCAAAAACGACATGACTGTGCAACCCCGATCGACTCTCTGGTATCGATTCAGCGGCCTGTTGTCGGACAGGACAGGCTGCCTGGCTGCTGCCCGCTCAGTCGCTGCACTTCACTGCTACCTTACATCTCCTGTCAAGGCTGGTCGGCGTTATCCATAATTTTGTGAGCTGAGCTGGGATTTAACACAGCCATGTCCGAGGAGGTTGAAGGAACTGTGGCTTCTGAGGAACAGCAGGTAAGTTAAAATGTAGGGAACTGCGAAATCGACTAGCTAATCCTGCTAGGTTAGTTAGCTCATAGCCCATCTGCTTAGGCTGGAGTGTTGCCGGGTAAATTAGCAGGCGGTTAGCTGCAAGCAAGTTAGCCATTAGCTACTCCTAACAAACGTCATCGTCGTTGCTAGAGCCAAGTAAATAGCTAGTGATGGGAAAAAGTAAACCTCCATCTATCCATATCGGTTACGTTGTTGAAACTCAACATAATTCCAGCTACCACGGGGCCAACTTGCAGTAGGTAACATTATTTTTGTAAACTGATTAGTTAGTAGCAAACACCGGCTAACCCTGTAGCTACACAAGCAAATTAGCAAGTCTAAATCCTGCAAACACCGACTGGAGTTTCCCTCATGGCGGCGCTTGCATTTTATATGCCTTTTTTGTTTGTTTTTGTTTTTGTTTGCTGTGTTTTTAAATAGCAGTTGCTGTAATTGTCAGAATAGACCGTGCAGGTTCTTGTTTAGTTTGTACTCTGATGATGACTGTCAATTAATACTCATTGATCAAGTCAGCACTGCAGGTTTTATCTCAAAAGCGTTCAAATGAATGGTGCAGTTGCCGATCATAACCTTTTTATGTGCTCTTTCATCAGGAAATGGAGGACAAAGTAATAAGTCCAGAGAAAGCAGAGGAGGCCAAACTGAAGGCTAGGTATCCCAATCTTGGAGCTAAGCCTGGAGGCTCTGACTTTCTTAGGAAAAGACTTCAGAAGGGGGTGCGTTTCAGACCTACACCTGACTAATCTCTCTCTCTTTCTCTTTCTCTCTCTCTCTCTCTCTCTCTCTCTCTCTCTCTCTTATTTTTAAAAATTGCTGTCTTCTTACAATATTTTCACTTAATGTTATTTTATTGTGCAGCAAAAGTATTTTGACTCTGGTGACTACAACATGGCCAAGGCAAAGATGAAGAACAAACAGCTGCCCACAGCACCAACGGAGAAAACTGAGATCACCGGGGACCACATCCCAACACCTCAGGACCTGCCTCAGAGAAAGCCTTCAATTGTGGCCAGCAAACTGGCTGGCTGATTGGCAAGCCGTTTTATGTTTACTGTTCTGTTACCATTCCAACCATCATTTCATGTCTACCTGCCTTTTCCTTTTTGTTCATCTTTCACCTTTGTCTGAATTCTTAAACAACAATTTGTAAATCAAAATGAATTCTTCAGAAATATTGGCAACTGGCAACTTGAATTGTCAGTAACTGAAAGCCAACATAGTAGATGAAAATGTTCCTCAAGATCTTGAAAAAAAAAAAAGATTGAATAGTGCTTAATTGCTGTACATTATGTCACTCCTGGAAATATGAATGGAAGCTAGTGCTATCTAATTTTGGAAACATTTTCACTTTTTAGCTTCTGTGCCTCCATATGAACGCATCAGCAATCAGCTTGTGGCAAGGGACGCCCTGGGGCTCTGTTTGAACCTGGAGGGTTTCCTGTTTCACCTCATAACTCACTACAAAATGGGAAAATTTCCTTAAAGTTACTACCATAGCCAAGCTGCCATACCGTGGTGGCCATTGATGCAATCTGTGTGTAAAAAAAAAAAAAAAAAAGTACAATTTTCACACCTTTCAGTTGGAAACAAGTGATTTTAGATTAAGCACATGGAGGCATGACATTAAAAAGTGAAAATGTCCTGCTTTACTCAAATATTGCTCTTTTTTTGTTTGTCTAATCCTTGATCGTCTGTGCTCTCCCTCTCTCTGTAAAGCTCTTTGATTTGCATTTTAAGAACATGAGTATGGATCACACATGTTGCTAGCTGGTCATGTTTTAACTCATTTTAGTGACATTGTTTTTCAAAGACAGCTGTTGATCTGCATCTCATCCTGACCTCTAAAATGGCCTTAACAGTTGTGAACCGCTGTTCCTCTTGAGCAATATTTGCTCCCTCAGTGAGATTCTTAGTTGTGAATCTAGCCTGAAGTGTTTGCCACTGTCTGACTGGAACCATTTAGGCTTTTATGGAAAGTAACTCCTGTGACATGTCTGGAGTGTGCATGTACATTTACTGTGCAGTCACACTGTGCCATTTGTTTTGTAAATAAAATAGTTTTGCATAATATGTGCTCTGACAAATAAGTTTTTTGAAACTGTCTTTGCATTTGGTTTTGTACCAGTTGATATTGAAACACTGCATGTAACTGATCAAAAGGCTTTACCTATTACTTTGCAATAGAAAAGTGGTTTTCAAAGGGTCTTGTTAATTTCACCATTGTTCACTAGAAACTTAAACAAATTGTAATGATTGTTTCAACGGTATGTTTAAATCTCACAATTTTGAATCTGTTAGTCTTTAAGTGTGACATCTTAAATTTAATACGTAACACAAACCGCCAAAATATATTCGTATGCCTAGGACAAAATCACCTAAGTGAGGGTCCAGAACATGAATTAGGAAAAAAGAAGAACCTGCGTTAAAGGACTAATATTACAGATAAATAATGATATATTTAGGGGAGGAGTTATGGTCAAAAGAACAAGTATTACAGTATTTGGTTTGATAGGCACTGTGGTGATGCTCATTTTGAGCAGTAGTCATGGTAATCACACCCTCCAGGGGACGGGCTGAAGTGGGATTACATTCGTAGATTGGCCGCTGGGAGGCACGCCTGCTTCACGAGAGCAGAACGTGGCACAGCGCCGGGCGCGCGCAGCCGTCACAGTACACTGTCCTCCCACAACTCACCGAGTCCACAGGAGCTAACAAGTTCATGCCATCTCCAAGTCTTTCTTAATCACCACCCAGCTGCAGGAGTCAGTAAAATGTTCCCGCTGTTGCCTGTGGACAGAGAGTGTTTCTGAAAGCCCAGAGAGCAAGTTCAGCGACATGGCAGCCTCTGAACTGTACTCCAAGGTAGGCGAATACTGGATTAAAGTTTGTCTGGCCAGCTCATTCACTTCTAACGTTCCTGGAGATAAAGTTAGCTAGTCACCTCTACATCTGTCTACAAAGGGTGTGGTTCACTCGGACCAGCCTGTTACTTCTTTTTTTTTTTTTTTTAGTTTCACAGCTTTGGTAATGATGGTTACTTCTTAAACATCCCCCATCTCACTTCATCAAGGAAGTGCTGCTCTGCTGTCTTGCCTCAGTTATAACTCAGAGCCGTTTTCTCAGGGGAGCTTGTCAGTGTGCTGTTTTGCTGTGGGCAAAGTGTGTGAGTGCTCTGGTTGGGCGGCTCTGACCTGCTTCTCCTCTGTCCATCAGTATGCCCGTGTATGGCTGCCAGATGCAGCGGACGTGTGGAAGTCAGCAGAGCTTACCAAAGACTACACTCCCGGGGACCAAGTGCTGTCTCTCCAGCTCGAGGATGGCACGGTGAGATGAGCACGGTGGAGGCACTGAGTTGGAAACCAGTGTGTGATATGCTGTCATAGTCCCTGCCATGCACACATTTTCTTTGCAAGAACATTGGCAATCAGGTCTCGTAAATTCTGCCAGTGTGTGTGCTGTGGGGTTACTCAAGGCAGCTGGGAGAAAAGAAAGTTTAGAAAATGCACATAAAATTTTCCAGGCAAGGAAAAGGAAGAAGGCGTGCCTATGGTGGCAACTCTACCAGTGTAGGAAACTTTGAAAACTGGCAGCTTATGTAATGTATTTGCCTTAAAATGGACATTTAAAAGTGTGGCTGCTTGTTAAGCAGTTCTTACCCTCTCAGAGCTGTTGCTACCTGCAGCTGAGCTGTCAAGTTTGGGCATGCACTTCAGGTATGGAAATGAGGCTGAGATATTATCAAGGGTGAACATGAACAAACTGTGTTTGCTAGGTAGTTTTTACATAGACTATAGCCTATCCCAGTTTTTTGGTGTCTAACTATTTATTCGTCCTGTTTTACCTGTAATTTCTGATGACAGGCTTCTACATTGAAAGCGACAGTTGTCTTTTTCTTCACAGAATAGTTGACTTCCTGTATCTTTCTAGGATGTGGAGCACAGAATAGACCCCAAAACCTGCGGGCTACCACCTTTAAGAAACCCTAACATCTTGGTGGGGGAAAATGACCTCACCGCTCTCAGCTACCTCCACGAGCCGGCAGTCCTACACAACCTCAAAGTGCGCTTTATCGACTCCAAGTTGATTTACACATACTGTGGTAAAGAGCTACAGCTCCTCTGACTTACTATCACTGTCACTGTAGACTTTGGAGTCCTGCTCACAGTGCTCTCTGACATAATCTGCATTATGCTGATCGTTGTGACTTGTCTGCTCTTAAAGGAACACATACTACTCTTTATCATTAAACTTGGGATGATAAATACATATAAAATAGCTGTAGATTTAGGGGTCACTGTTCATTTATTTATAACCCATGTCAGATAAATGACATAATGTTTTGATGCTTATAATGGCGATTCTGTTCTTGGTTTTAGGCATTGTTCTTGTTGCCATCAATCCTTATGAGAGCCTACATATATATGAGCCTGACATCATCAATGCCTATAGAGGCCAGAATATGGGGGACATGGACCCCCATATTTTTGCAGTTGCAGAGGAGGCGTACAAACAGATGGCCAGGTTTTGTCACTTCTAAACATATTTCATTTTTTGTTTTCAAGTGTTCAATTGCTTTTTGATAAATGTTATTTGGCTCCATTGTTCATATCGTTCATATTGTTCATATCGTTCATATTGTTCATATTGTTCATTGTTCATATTGCAGAGATGAAAGAAACCAGTCCATCATAGTGAGTGGGGAGTCTGGGGCTGGCAAAACAGTCTCTGCGAAGTACGCCATGCGTTACTTTGCTACAGTTAGCGGCGCCTCTGGTGAGGCCAGTGTGGAACAGAAGGTGCTGGCTTCTAGTCCCATCATGGAGGTAAAAGGCAACACATCAGGAAACTAAAACACAGTTATAAAATGACAGAGGTTACCATGAGGCCTCTTTGTGTTTCATCCAGGCCCTAGGAAATGCCAAAACAACAAGAAACGACAACAGCAGCCGATTTGGGAAGTACATCGAGATCGGATTTGACAAGAAACATCGTATAACTGGGGCGAACATGAGAACCTATCTACTGGAAAAATCTAGAGTGGTGTTTCAGGTGAGTGTTGCCTCTATTTACTTGCATGTCTTTAAAAAGAACTAACTACAGTGACTGAACGTGGCCTTTTATTTTCTACTGGCTTTTACTCATTTAGAAAACAAACCACAAACACAATGTGTGAGTGCCTCAGCATATTAATAACAAATGCAACACACAGTTCAGCCTTCCCAGTCCTATGTTTAGAGAAATATTGTGTTAGTGTGTTCTCTAAATCAACTAAAAGACATTTTTAAGCCTAAATTTGATAATCGTTCAGTTTAACTGCACAGCTATATGCTGTGCAGTTTATACAATAGGAGTTATTAAAACTTGTGTAATTTACCTCTAAATGTTTTTACATCTGTATTCACTACTTTTAGGCCTACGGAGAAAGAAATTATCATGTATTCTACCAGCTGTGCGCCTCTTCACATTTACCAGAGTTCAAAGCCTTCAAGTTAGGTAAGAGACCCTCTAAAATTTTACTTTCATTTTGGAAGTGAGGCTGCATTGTTTTGCTGTGAATTAGTTAAATACCTCTCTGTTTTAGACTGCATCTGATTTTTAGCACCATCACTGTCTTTACAGCAGTCATAATAGGTAGTTTATATTCGTACAAAATTTTGTATGATTAATATCTGAAGGTTGCGCCGATGACTTCCACTGTACTAACCAGGGTCAGAGCCCAGTCATAGATGGAGTGGACGATGCCAAAGAGATGGGTGGTACCAGGAAGGCTTTCTCATTATTAGGTGAGACTTACTAATTGCACTGCATTGATGACTGCATTTATGTTTTAAATACACACCACTGTACGTCTTCTGTGTTATTCTGGTTTGCCTGAAATGATTAATGTAGAGGAGTCAGTCACTGAAGTTGTTTTAGGCTGTTGGGTCATGTATATTTGTTTGTTTTCTTTTCATTTCAGGAGTCTGTGAAAGTGATCAAATGGCCCTTTTCCAAATTCTGGCAGCTATTCTTCATCTCAGCAATGTTGAGGTGAAAGATCATTCAGCAGACAAAAGCAGCATCTTGGTAAGCACAAATGTCATGGAAGGCATCCAAAAGGCCCAAAATATTTTGTGTAGTATGTTGAGATGATTTTAAACCAGATTTGTATTTTAAGTGAGTTATCTGGAGCTTTAGACTGTACCTTATCATCATTGTTGATGTATTTCCAGCCAGACAACAGCCATCTGACGGTGTTCTGTGAGTTGATGGAGGTGTCCTATGATGACATGGCCCACTGGTTGTGTCACAAGAAGCTCAAGACGACCACAGAAACTTATGTCAAGTCTCTCTCCAAAACAAACGCTATCAATGGCAGAGATGCCCTCGCCAAACACATCTATGCCAAACTCTTCAGTTGGACTGTTGATCGCATCAACAACGCATTGAAATCCACATCCAAGCAGCACTCCTTCATTGGTGTACTCGACATTTATGGGTGCGTTTTTATATTTTTTGGTTTGTCATTTTACAATCTGTTTGACAAATGGTCCAATTTATTTCTTTCAATTAATTTTTTCTCCAGGTTTGAAACGTTCGACATCAACAGTTTTGAGCAGTTTTGCATCAATTATGCCAACGAGAAGCTCCAGCAGCAGTTCAACCTGGTGCGTCCCTTTCCTGCCATTAAGATGATTTAATAGTCAAAATGTGTTGAGAGTCATTTTCAATTTTTGTTGCCTCCAGCATGTGTTCAAACTGGAGCAAGAGGAGTACATGAAGGAGCAGATCCCCTGGACGCTGATCGACTTCTATGACAACCAGCCTTGCATCAACTTGATTGAGGCTAAGTTGGGCATCCTGGACCTTCTGGATGAGGAATGCAAAGTAAAACACTTTTTAAATTCAATTTTACCTTCTGTATACAACTGCTCTGTGGTAGAAGAATCTCCAACATGCCACATTTGGAGGATATGAGTAAGGAAATGACTCATTCTTTCAACCCTTCTCTTTTCCGTAGATGCCCAAAGGCTCTGATGACACATGGGCCCAAAAGCTGTACAACACCCTCCTGAAGCAGAACGCTCACTTTGATAAACCCAGATTATCAAACAGAGCTTTCATCATCCACCACTTTGCAGACAAGGTACTCCCAAGTACAGATAAAATACAGCTGCATGAGCCATGTGTAATAAGTAACAGCACCCACAGGGTTAAGTGTGGTGAAATAGTAATTACTCAGTCAGCACGCAGTCAGTTTGCATAAGCGTTGCATGTCCTCACCGCTAATGCACGATTATTCCAGCTGTTAGAGCAGCACTAACTAGTCTTGTTCCAGACTGAGGGATGAATTTGACTTTTGCCCTCAAAGTGAGAGAAGACTGTGACCTGGCCCTTTGTCCTCAGGTGGAGTACCAATGTGAGAGCTTCCTGGAGAAGAACAAGGACACAATCAATGAGGAGCAGATCAATGTGCTGAAAATGAGCAAGGTGTAATCATCATTTTTTCCCAATAATTTACTGTCAGTTTCAGCCCCTTCTGTTTAGTCAGCATTTGAACATCACAAAATAAAATAAAATTCAAAATTTTAGCCAAAAGCAGAAGAAGTTCAGAAGAAGTTCAATCTGTTTAGTGTTCCAACTCCCTGGGCACACACCCTAAAATTGTGGAAACAGAGCTGTCGTAAGAGGAAATACACCTTCTCAGGGATTTTCAGATTGAAACTCTGCCACCTGCTGTTCAAGGACAATTCTTTACTCTATCACTGAGATCCATGAATGATCTGTTTTTTCTCTTTTTTTTTATTATAGTTTGATTTGCTGCTGAAGCTGTTTGAAGAAGATGAGCAAGCCAAAAGGTCCAGCAGCAGTCGCTCCACTGTGTCAAAGCCTGGTCAGTCTCAGAGGGATAATAAAAAGACTGTTGGACTGCAGGTGAGACAGAAAAAGCAAGGTCCTTCTGGTGTAGTTTCTTATACAGTTGTTATGAAAAACCTGGGAGGTCATGGGATTCGACTGTTGTGCTTTCCAAGACTGGAAAGGGTATAGAAGATGTTAGATATGTTCACAGTCAGGTGATCAGAGTTAAGCTTGTCTGGTAGATCTAGTTTCAGTTAACAGAGCACCAAGCTGCAACAATAAATATTATGATTAGTCTTTGAAACAAAAATGTACACTAATCATTTGTTTACATACTTCATTTACTTGCAACATTTATTTATCCTCTTCAATCAGTTTCGACAGTCTCTGCATTTGCTGATGGACACGCTGAATGCTACGACTCCTCACTACGTACGCTGCA
>OMLF01050030.1:45308-73771 GCA_900302615.1 Holocentrus rufus
GCTCATCAAGCAGGTGGTCAAGCAGCAATTTTACATCATCTGTGCAGTCACTCTCAACCACCTCCTGCTGCGGAAAGACATGTGCTCCTGGAGCAAAGGCCTGCAGATCAGGTACAGGAGGGAACACCGGGCTGTGGCTGTTGTTCCCCACAGAATAAGGGGAGGGGCAGGGGGAGCGTCTGCCAGTCAGTCCATACTTCTATTTGTCTCAGACATTACTGTTTTTTTTTAATTGGGGAGGGATGATTCATCTTCACAATTTGTTAGTGTTTATAAAATTACATGGATTAGCGTAATGAGGATGCTAAAATGAAAGGTCAAAATTTTGAACTCTGATATCTCAGACTCTAGTGTCATTTAACATCATTATTGCAGTTGTACAAAATGGATGGGAGGCAGCACAGTGGTTGAGTTTGAGTGTCTGTGTCTGCAGGTACAACGTGTGGCAGCTGGAGGAGTGGCTGATGGAGAGAGAGCTGGCAGACAGCGGCGCCAAAGAGACTCTGGAGCCGCTTGTTCAGGCTGCACAGCTGCTGCAGATCAAGAAGAAGACTCAGGCGGACGCCCAGGCTATCTGCACCATGTGCACTGCCCTCACCCCCACACAGGTGAGCTGTCAGTGAACACCCAGCATTTTCACTCAGTGCAGGTGATATTGCACTACTGTTTGGATGATTGTTTGTTTTCTTTCTCCAGATTGTTAAGGTGTTGAGCTTGTACACCCCAGTGGTTGAATTTGAAGAGCGAGTGTCAACCACTTTCATCAGAACCATCGAAGTGAGTAGCTTGAGAGCTTTGTAACTAATGTTTAAAAATGTGCAGCACTTTTTAATACTGGTTAATTTTTCTGATAATGCTTTTGATCACAATTTGACTCTCTGCTTCTTTGTGCCATTACTAGGCCCTTTTGAAAGACAGGGTGGAGTCACCCATGTTGATGATGGATGTCAAGAAGATCTTCTCCATCACTTTCCCCTTCGCACCCTCTCCTGTTGCCCTGGAAACCATTCAGATCCCTTCTAGCCTTAATCTGGGCTTCCTCACTCGTGTGTAGACCAGTGGCCTCTGGATTCTTCCGTCATTCTCTGAAACCTCTTCCTCCGAACTTTATTTACCTTACCAAAAAACTGTTGTCTTTAAAGCTAGTACCTCTTGTTACAGTTTAATGATCAGTTGTTTATACACATTTTTCTATTTTATTCCCAAATATCCACTTAAATACACAGAATAGTACATGGAAACATTTTACAGGAAATGTAAAAAATACATAAAATACAGGATGAGGTGTTTACATGCTGCAGTATTACTCCCTGCAAAGCCAAAGAGAAGTAACTGGATGAACAGTGAATTTGCAAAAACTGACTTCAAAGGTGGTGTTGTGCCACTTCAGTGCCACTAGCATTTATGGCCATGAATTGTTGCTGTTGTGAATTATAAATCCAAGTCTCAGCATTTTATCTTTTAGTCACTGCTGTTTGCCTTCAAACGTGTTATCAAGTATCCAGCTTTTCTCTTCAAGTTTCTTACTATTGGGGTACAAACTTATTCTGGTTATTAAAAATGGGATCTGGTATTTCCATTGCACTAATTTAGAAACTGAATGCTTTAAAGTCTAGAATAACTTCATAATATTAATGTACTTGCAAAGACACAGATTTAAATGTGCAAAATGAAATTCAGTGGCACTGTCAGGCTGTATTTATTAAACTGATGTTACCAGGTGATAGTGGTGTTTATCTATGCAAGAACAAGGAGAAAGAGTGTATTTATTTATATATAATGACGTTTGACCAGTCTGACTTTTTCAAGCTTAAGAGGCCATGGGAATTACCATAAATAAAACACAAATATTGCACATTAGGTAAGGTAAAATATACTTATTTGAGAGTTATGGTTCTTGTAGCTGATCCATACTGCACCAAAGAAATGCACATCTGGTCTGCTGGAGCTCTTATCCAGTCATTGTTATGGATTGATGTGTACCTCATACTGTGCACTTACTGCTGGATGCAGCTTGAGTATCATCATCATATTCATTTCTGTTGCTGTTTGACTTAATTGGTTACGGATTAAGTTCCAAATAGTCCATTTCTGAAAATGTTTGTCTAAAAAGTGGAAAATAATTAACCTTTTATGACTTCTCAACTATGCATGATGGGAATAATGTTTTTCCTCATGAATTTTCTGTAAAACTTCGGTTGACATTCATTATGAGAACTTGTGGGTTTCCCAACATTTACAGTATTTTCTCCAAAGCACTTTTACATTGTGGGTCAACCTTACTGAATACGAGATGACAAGATAATAAAGTTTTGTTTTTCTCTAAAAAGTGTAAACTTTGTGGAAACTTCACAACTTTTCTCCCCTCAGTGCTTGACTCCCGTTCACATATGGTGAGTTGAGGTTTGTATCCTGGTTCTTTTGTTGTCTGAATCCTTGATCAAACGAGCACACCCACTTTGTCAAGCCGCTGTCACAAGACGGGAGGGCGGAGTCAAGTCAAAGTCCGAGAGCAGGTGAGCGATGCGCGCAAGTTCTGTGACAAGTTAAGCGCGAGATAATAAAATAAAAGCGGAAATTGAGTGATTTTTATCTAAATAAAGGTGAAATTTGTCACTTTTTGACAAGAAAGTTGGAGTCATGAGTGTAATACAACATAAATAGTATGACGATGCAAAGCTAAGCCACTATATTTTGAATGTAATAAAACAAAAGCGTAAATATAATACAATTCTGACGATGAAATCATGACACGTCATTTCAGTAAGTTTTATTCTGAAGGTTATTACCGGAAATGCGTTCCTTTCATTCTTTTTGGCTTTACCCTGCTTAGCCTGGAATAGTTATGAGGGTGGGGAGGAGACAAGGAAATTCTTTGGGACAGCACAGTAATGCAACCGGTGGCAAACAAGTCTATTAAGTGAAAATAGTTATGCGTGAACATGGCTTTGTTGGAACTGTACACCAAGGTAAGAACATTCCTTGTTTCTGGGTTTTTTTAATCACAACATAAACATTTATAGCGCAGGAATGTTAATGAAAATACTTGGCACAGTGAGTTAAGTGAAGACATATGGAAAGCCCGTCAGGTGTCACAACCCAACTGCAGGGATGAACATAGCCTGATCGATACTAATTTACCATTTATACTCATCTATATTTCTGAAATAGTTACTTGACTTTTCAAGCCAGTATAAATCTTTATTATTGATTAGATTCATAATATAAAAACATATGGTGCATATTTCATTTAGAGGTCTCATAGACTGCTAAATGGAATGTGCATCTGGGGCCAAAAGGAAATAAAAGACTTAACCAGTCCTTTTTATTGCCACTACATGGCTTAGATCAAATGTTAGAAGTTGCCCTGTAGTCATAGCATTAAATGACACATTTATAAATGCATAGAGTTTTAAGAATTGGCAAAATGCTGATCTGTCACCCTTGAAAACTCCCTCAGTACAACAGAGTATGGATTCCAGATCCACAGTATGTATGGAAATCAGCCGAGATTACAAAAGACTTTCACCTGGGGGACAACGTTCTTGAATTGCTGCTTGAGGATGGCACTGTAAGTAAAACTTTACGTAAATAGCTAAGCCTTCAAGATTATATCAACTGTAGGGGGTTTATGTTGAAGAGAAGCAAAAACTGATCTGACTCTTACAAACTTGTTCATTTAAAGGATCATTCCTACCCTGTTGACCCCTCAAATCTACAACTCCCTCACCTCCGCAACCCCGACATCTTGGTCGGGGAGAATGACCTCACAGCTCTCAGCTACCTCCACGAACCTGCAGTGCTGCACAACCTCAAAGTGCGCTTTGAGGAGTCCAAAATCATCTACACCTACTGTGGTACTGTTGATCTTATTTGTTGTTATCATGTCTAAGCAAAGGGATGAAGGTTGTAGACTGTTTGTTTGTAACATTTCTTCATTTTCAGGGATCATACTGGTGGCGGTAAATCCCTACAAACAGATTCATATCTACGGAGATGCAGTCATTCATGCATACTCAGGCCAGAACATGGGAGACATGGACCCTCATATATTTGCAGTGGCAGAAGAGGCTTACAAACAGATGGCCAGGTAAAATAGATCAATCAGACCATGAACGCTCAGACAATCACAGAAAGTATGTAGCGTCGTTGTAACACTGTGTCATGTCTTTTCTTCCACAGAAACCACAAGAATCAGTCTATTATTGTCAGTGGTGAATCTGGAGCAGGGAAAACAGTGTCTGCTCGGTATGCTATGAGGTACTTTGCCGTTGTAAGCAAATCTGGCAGTAAAACCCGAGTTGAAGACAAAGTCCTGGCATCCAATCCTATCACAGAGGTATGAATTCACTAGACTACGAGCCCATCTCACAAGGCAACATGAAACATAATTCCATTGATGTTTTAACACATTCTTTATCCACCTCATGCACTCATCATGACAACTGATATCTTTGTGATAAGTTGCATGTAGACCTAAGATTGTCACATTACTTCTTGCCAGGCAATTGGAAATGCAAAGACAACCAGGAATGACAACAGCAGCCGATTTGGAAAATACACTGAGATCAGCTTTGACAGGAGGTACCGGATCATCGGGGCCAACATGAGGACCTATCTCCTCGAGAAATCCAGAGTGGTTTTTCAGGTATTTTTCATATTATTAGTTGATAATTGTGTGCATGCTATACTACCATACTAATGGGATTCTGTTATTTTCAGGCAGAGAATGAGCGAAATTATCACATTTTCTACCAGATGTGTTCCTGTGCGGACCTGCCAGAGTTCAAGAGCCTGAGACTGTGTGAGTGTTTGTACTCAGGGCTTATTGTGCAGGTCTAAGACAAGTCCACTGCTGGCTCCGTACTGTAGCACTCATTCAATACACTTAATACAGTCGGCTCTCGTCACTGCAACTTAAGGGTCACACACTTATAAAATGTGTGATTGTGTTATCTTCTGTGTGGCAAATAAAAACTTTCTGTGTTCCTCTGTTCTAGCGAGTGCGGATAAGTTTCAGTACACCTGCATGGGTGGGGAGATCAGCATTGAAGGTGTAAATGACAAAAAAGACATGGAAGAAACACGACGCACCTTCTCACTGTTGGGTAAGGGTCACTTCACCCACTGGACTGTTAACTGCAATTAGGGAAACTTTTATTTACTTCTGTCTCGCTCTGTATGCTTGTCCAGGGCTGAAGGAGGACTTTCAGTCAGATGTGTTCAAAGTTTTGGCTGGGATTCTGCATTTGGGAAACGTGGAAATCCTAAATGTTGCAGGTGACAAATCATCAGTTCACGTGAGTCTTATTCAAGTCTTATATTGGCATTTTGTGTTCAAGGTTGGATCTTGAACTTTGATTAAGCACGAACCTTATTTATGTCTCCTCCAGTCCAGCAATCCACATCTCGTGGCTTTCTGTGAGCTGCTGGGTGTGGACGCAGAGGGACTGGTGCGTTGGCTGTGTCACCGGAGGATTGTTCTGGTGGCAGAGACGGTGGTGAAGCCAGTGCTCAAAGAGCGGGCAGTAAATGCCAGAGATGCCTTGGCCAAGCAAATCTACGCCCATCTGTTTGATTTTGTTATCCATGAGATAAACACGGCACTAAAAGTCCCAGGAAAGCAACACGCTTTCATCGGTGTCCTGGACATTTATGGGTAATATAGACACAAGACAGTTTTCCTCTGTTATTTGTTATACTTAAGTTGGTTCTGTTTTAGTGCCACTTCTAACTGAACTCTGATGTTTTGTCCCCAGCTTTGAAACATTTGACATCAACAGCTTTGAGCAGTTTTGTATCAACTATGCAAATGAAAAACTTCAGCAACAGTTTAACTTGGTATGTAACTTTCATTTTGCTGCAAAATGCCATAAACCTTTCTGTCAACTGGACCGGCTGATGTATTCTCTCATCTTTCTTATTTTCAATCAGCATGTGTTCAAACTGGAGCAAGAGGAGTACATGAAAGAGGACATCCCATGGACGCTGATAGATTTCTATGACAACCAGCCAGTCATTGATCTCATTGAAGCTAAAATGGGCATCCTTGACTTGCTTGATGAAGAATGTTTGGTAAGATTTACTGGACGTGGTTTGGATTTTACAAAGAATATTTTCAGTATCTGTATTTTTCTTTCCTTTTTGTTTGTTTTCATACTTCACAGTTTTACGCTTTTACTTTACAGTTTCCTCAGGGCACAGATCAAAACTGGCTGCAAAAGCTGTACAACTACCTCGATGCCAATCCACTGTTTGAGAAGCCCAGGTTATCAAATGAGGCTTTTGTGATTCAACACTTTGCAGACAAGGTGCAGTCAGAGGTTCCTTGGAGAGCCACTGCCTACGCAGCGTGGCACAAGGATCCTTGAAATTGCTAAAACAATAATGCCTTTGATTTCCTGCCCAAATGCCTTTTATGTTCCCATGTTGAAATACAACCTGCCTCCTCAACAGGTGGAATACCAATGCAAAGGTTTTCTTGAGAAGAACAGAGATGCTCTCTATGAGGAACTGGTTGACATTATGCGAGTCAGTAAGGTATTCTCATCCCCCATGCCTTTTTAGCATTGAGTATTTTCATAGTAATTGCATAGTTATAGTAATTAAAAGCAGAAATTGAAATAGTAGTTAAAAATACTACTCAGTTAAAATTACTGCATTGTAGTAATTTTACATTACTGCAGCCTGATTGTCCTCATTTTCACATATTTCCCCTGTTTGCAATTGTTATCAGTTTCCTCTCCTCGCCAACTTTTTCCAAGAGGAGGAGCAAATCCCTCTAATTGGCAAAGTTAAAGTGAAGTCTGCCAGGCCCGGGCTGAAACCAGCCAATAAGCAGCTCAGAACTTCTGTTGGAGATAAGGTGAAAATATTTACTCTGGCTGACAAGAAGTTGAACTCCATCCCTTATAGTTTATGTTGTGTTTTAACTGCTTTTATCCTTTCTCTTTAAATTAACTGCAGTTCCGCAGCTCTCTCTATTTACTGATGGAAACGCTGAATGCCACGACCCCCCACTACGTGCGCTGCATTAAGCCTAATGATGAGAAGCTCCCATTCGAGTGAGTACTAATCAGATTGTGATTGACATGTTCCACTCTGCTGTGTCTGCCTCGATCCTGTGCGTGTGCGTCTGTTTAAATGAGCCGTTGTTCATCTTTTGAGATACGACTCCAGGAGGGTTGTGCAGCAGCTGCGAGCCTGCGGAGTCCTTGAAACTATTCACATCAGTGCACAGAGCTACCCCTCCAGGTGGGCCTTCCTTATCATTACCTTACAAATTACACTACATAACAAAACATCAGCTCCATATGCTCAGGTTGTACTTGCTAACTTTGTGTTTGTCGGCAGGTGGACTTACATTGAGTTTTACAGCCGATACAGCATCCTAATGACCCAACAGGAGGTCGGCCTTAATGACAAGAAACAGACCTGCAAGACGGTGCTGCAGAGACTGATTCAGGTTAGCTCTTTTTTACCGCCTCTTGATCCAATATTGTCTCGTGTTAACAATGAGTTGCATACCTATGTGTTACTTTTGCCTTCAGGACTCGAACCAGTACAAGTTTGGTCGAACGAAAATCTTTTTCCGAGCCGGCCAGGTGGCTTATCTGGAGAAGCTGCGTCTGGACCGACTCCGAGGAGCCTGCGTGACCATCCAGAAGCACGTCCGTGGCTGGAGCCAGAGGAGGAGATACCAGCGCATGAGAGAGGCGGCCATCATCCTCCAACTATACATCCGTGGGAAGCGGCAAGTCCGGTGAGAGTCGATTCTAGTTGTTTCTTTGTCCTGCATGCAGTCTTGTCTATCACTTAAGATTTCTATGCTCTGTTTGTTCTCCTCTAGGAAATCAGTGAGCGCTAAGACACTCAAGGAGGGCTGGGCAGCGATGGTCATCCAGAAATACTGGAGAGGCTACCGCATGAGACAGATCTATCAAGTAGTCCGCCTGTCCTCCATCACCATTCAGGCCTTCACGCGAGGATGGATCGCCCGCAAACGATACAAGCGGGTCTGTATTGGAGTGATCCCTGTTTAATCACTTGGATATTACTATGACAAAAATGCAACATATAAACACAAGTTATGTATATCCTACTGTCTGAATTACCTCTCAGATGTTGGAAGACCACAAAGCCATGATTCTGCAGAAGTACGCCAGAGCGTGGCTGGTGCGGCGGCGATTTCAGACGATGCGTCGGCTGGTGCTCAACGTTCAGCTCTCCTACAGGGTGCAGCAGCTCAGGAAGAAGATTGAAGAGCAGGTAAGGACGGCGGAACAGTGACGTCGACTGAGTCTTGTTTGCAGCGGAGATTTATGAATCCCTGTAACCCTGCAGAACAAAGAGAACCGTGGTTTGGTGGAAAGACTGACGAGCCTGGCCAACTCCCACTCCCAAGGCCTTGAGAGGCTTCAGAGTCTGGAGGCTCAGCTGGAGAAATCAGCCACCGACAGGGCATCTTTAGAGGCAAAGGAGCAGAAAGCGAAAGAAGATAATTGTCTGGTCTGTCTTAAAGTTAATGCTTGCAATTTAATATAGTATTGTGCTTTTCCGTGCAGTCTTTGTCTGCTGATAAACCTGGGAATATCTGAGCTTTTGACACACATTCTGTTTTCTTCATTCAATAAAGGTAATTGCACAGCTTCAAAAGGAGAAAGACACATTAACCCTTGACAAGCAGAACCTGGAGAAAAAGTTTGTTGCGTCCATAAAGGAGACTAAAGGTAAGATGTGTCAAGAATCTTAGTTATGCTGGAGTTTTTGTTGTAATATGTACTAAATTTGTGATGGATTTCAAACACTTCCAGATAGTTTCGATCAAATAAAGAGAAATCTTCAGGAAGAGAAAGATAATGAAGCAAGACTTAGACAGTAAGTATTTCAAGTATGAAATCTGCTTTTTCAGCCAAAAGTTAATTTGTGCACAGCAGGTGCAATTCAGTAAGGTCGTTGAGACGTCGAGATCATTTTTTTTTTATCAGAATTGCAGAGAACAACATTGAAATCCAGAGACAGGACCACGAAAAAGAGGTGGAAACTCTGAAAGAGGAGATGAGGAGACTGAAAGAGGAGCGGGTCAGTCTGCAGCGACAGATAGAGGAGGGGGGGCAAGTCATCACTGACCTGCAGGAGCAAGTCGTTCAGCTCACCAAGCACGTGAAGGCCATACCTGAACTCCGGAAAGATCTGCACAACCTGCAGACTCAGAGGACTAGCATGGACAAGAAGATGAAGGAACAGTCAGAACAAGCGAGAGGTATACTTTTTTCTCTGTGGCCCTCATATCTTGTCATTTCAGTTATGAATGTAAACCAACTGCATGGTAATAGATTTTTACTTGTATTTAATGACCCATTATCTATTTGTTTTTTGTAGCTAAAATGATCACTATTACACGACATCTTCTTGGCGGTGTGGTTGAAGAGGAGGTTCTTTCAGGGTAACTATATCGGTGTTGTGAATTTCACACTCAGTCCATCTACACGTCATCTCACACTGTGTTTCTCTTCAGGCTAACACCAGATCACTCTGAGAAGATCTATGAAATTGAAGACTTGCTGATGGCTTTGGATGGCCTGCAGAAAGCTACCAGGTCTCATTTCCTTCTCATGCCCATAGCGCTCTGCACTGAGTCACTTATTCCCATGACTAGCATTAAACTCGTCTAGCTATCCACTTAGAGTCAGCGGTGTACAGTCATGTTCCGGTGTGAAAACCTGCATGCACTTGACGCTCTGCTGCACGATTGGCCACTACTTGACATGGTTCTCCCTTTGATGGCAGAGTACTTGAAAACCACCAGAGGGCGCAAAAGGAAAGCTACGAGAGCCAGGTGGAGGGCTTGAAACTGAAAGTGGACCACCTCGAGAATGAGAACAACCAATTAAAAAATTTGTTCCAGGAGAAAAGTACTGTCAATGACAAGATTCGTCAAGAGGTGTCCAGACTCACCAGTGAAAACTCAGTAGGTGTACCGCATGATAAGCGACTGCACTCTTGATTCCTCATGTGCATTCATAGCCGGGATAAATGTGGTCCTGAATACACTTTCTGCTTTCCCTAATTTGATGTGATCCACAGGTTATACCTGAGCTGAAGCTGCAGGTTTCAGAGCTGCAGAGACATAAGGAAGAGCTGGAGGTCCATGTTGCAGAGCAGACCAGAGAGATAACAGGTACATTTAACACAGGGATTTTCAATTTTTTTCATATTCTGGCCCCCCAAGTTGACTTTTATTAAGCCACAGACCCCCATTTGAGATTATAGTGACTATTTGCAGTTTTGCCATGAGGACCCCCTGCAGGTACCCAGACCCCACACTGATAACCACTGTGTTTAACATAATCTTGCTCTATTCTCAATACAGTGTCTGGATGCCTTTGTCCAGCACTTGTTTATTATGCACCTCTTTCATACAGAATATTTACCTTGTGTTTTTGTGTGTTTGTCATCACTTTGTCTGAAAGAAAAAACAGAGGAGATCACTAACGTTCTTGAAAAGAAGGTTGAAGAAGAGAGCTCCCAACGCAGGTAAAGCGCTCAGATTTTGATCCATTTCTTTATAAAGGTTTGGTCAGACCTGAGTCGTCCTGATTGGTGTTTCTGTGCAGGCACTTTGAGCAGCTTGCTGAAGACTTGGAGGAGGAGAAGAGGGAGCTGCAAGGAAGATTAGAGGACCTGGAGGAGGAGAATGAACACCTGAAGAGGCAACATTTGATGGACATCGAGGCCAAGACTAGACTCAATCAGGAGGCTTCGCAGTTAACTGCAGAGAATATGGTGTGTGTTTGCGTGTGTATTGTATTGTATGTGTGCATGCATGCATGCCTGCATGTGGTAGAAGGGATGCAGTATAATTGCGTGCATATATGTAGGTCATGTGTGTATGAAAGACAGTACCAAATCACACTTTTCTTCCAGGACTTCGAGGAGCAGCTTGACAAGAAGGACAGATTGATAAAGAAGCTCCAAAATCAAATAAAGAGCCTTGAAACATCACAGAAAGGTAGCCGTGTGTCCTGTGCAAATGAGTTATCAAATGAATATAACTTGCCCCCGTTCATTATTTTATTATTTCTCCCACAGCCAAGCAAGCCTCTGCGCTCACTGTTCCTAAGGATTATCTTGGTATGCTGGAATACAAGAGAGAGGACGAATCCAGGCTCATTCAGAACATCATTCTGGGTACTTTTTCCATTGCAGTATTTTCCATTGCAGTGATAGTCACATTAAATGTACAAGCCATAATGGAAATGTAAACAGAAGAGTCGCTCCACTGTCAAAGTTGAAAACGTGATTGAACTTGCTGTCACACTCAAATTGATCGACAGCAAAAACTAACACTAGACAAAACCTAAATCTGATTTTTTTATGTTTTCTGGTGCCGTGAAAGGTTTGTTACATTGCTAATGTTTGTTAAAATTGTAAATAAAGGTCTATGTTTTCAGTATCATTCAGTTGAGAAAAAATAAAATGCTTCTTTTCCATCTGTAACTGTAGCTCTTTAGTTATGATGTTTGTGAATATAGCTAAAAATTATAGCTTGTTGTTCAGCAACACCGCCTAACAGCAAGAAGGACGAGGGTTTAATCCCCGGCCTTTTATGAGCGGGGCTTAAATGTTCTTCACCTGCTCATGTGGGTTTCCTCCCACATTCCAAAGACAGGCGGGTCAGGTGGATTAGAGATGAAAAAATATAAATCACCAGCAGGTATGAATGAGTTTCCGTGTTTGCGCTGCAAGAGACTGGCAGCCTTTCTCCCACAATGCCGAAAAGGACCGAACAGGCAAAGTATTCATGCATGAATGAATATTCTCTTGTGGTCTTGTCACACAGACCTGAAGCCCAAAGGTGTGGTGGTCAACATGATCCCTGGTCTGCCGGCGTACATCCTCTTCATGTGTGTCCGCCACGCTGACTACCTGAACGACGGAGCCAAACTCAAGTCTCTCATGAGCGCTATCATCGGTGCTGTCAAAAAGGTCATCATGGTGAGCTTTCTTTTCATTCTCTTCAAATTGTCTTTCTTTTAGATCATGCTTTGTTTTATTTCCATATATTGATGACATGATAATTGTAAAATTCCAATAGAAGAGTGAATTTTACAGATTGGACAGATGAGAGAAACACTAATGCTTAAATTTTTGGTTAACTGAAAATAAATGAAAACAAAAAAGGTGTTTTTCTTTTCAAGGATCAGCACAAAGACTTTGAGGTGCTGTCATTCTGGCTCTCCAACATGTATTACATGCTCAACTGTCTGAAGCAGTATAGCGGGGAGGAGGTATGACTTGATGATGCTCCCTTTACATTATTATGACCCTAGTCTACTGATAATGTCAGTTAACTGGCTTTGTTGTGATGTTGTTTTGTTTTGCTGTCTGTCAAAGGAGTTTATGAAACAAAACACGCCTCGCCAGAACAAGAACTGCTTGCAGAATTTCGATTTGTCAGAGCACAGACAGATTTTCAGCGACCTCGCCATCCACATCTATCACCAGTTCATCACCGTCATGGAGAAGACCCTCACACCCATGATTGGTATTTTACACATGCACAGTATATTATTGTACATGCACAGTGGTGGTTTATTGTTTTAAACATTGTGGGGAATGTGTCTATTTATTTTCTTGACTTACAGTACCCGGCATGTTGGAGCACGAGAGTTTACAGGGTATTTCTAGCATGAAGCCCACAGGCTTCAGGAAGCGTTCCAACAGTCTCTATGGAGACTCGGAGACCTACACCCTCTCCTCCATCCTTCAGCAACTCAGTGACTTCCACTCCACCATGAGCCACCACGGTATGGAGCAAGGCCTCATCAAACAGGTCGTCAAGCAGCTGTTCTTCCTTGTGGGCGCCACCACGCTCAACAACATCATGCTCCGGAAAGATATGTGTTCCTGCAGGAAGGGCATGCAAATCAGGTGCGCATGTGTGCATGTGTGTGTCTGCATCCATGGTGTTTCAGTAAAAGAGTATATGTGGGAAACAAAAAGCTCCATTCCATAGCTGTGGTGTTTCTTTAGATGTAACATCAGTTATCTGGAGGAGTGGCTGAAGGAGAAGGAGCTGCAAAGCTCCAACGCCATAGACACTCTGGGGCCGCTGTCGCAGGCTGCCTGGCTTCTGCAGGTCAACAAGTCGACTGATGCTGATGCCAAGGAGATCATTGACACGTGCACTGAACTCAACCCTGTGCAGGTAATTTATCCATTGGTGCATTTTAACATAGAACAAAACACGGCTTCACCATATTTCATGTAAAATAAAATTTATTCACATTTAAATTTGTAGATTGTCAAGATTTTGAATTCCTACACACCCATTGATGATTTTGAGAAAAGGGTGCCATCTTCATTTGTTCGCAAAGTTCAGGTGAGCTGCTTTGCATTCTGAGATTTATTTACAGTGGACTTTCCTAGTTCAAAATGCAGTGTGATCTTATTAAAAATGGTCATCTGCCACAGTTGCCTTGTGCTCAATATGCCAATGTGTTCTTGGTTGCAGTCATTACTACAAGACCATGACGGGTCGACACAGCTGATGTTGGACACTCAGTATCACTTCCAGGTCACATTTCCTTTCTGCCCGTCCTCACAGGCTCTGGAGTTGCTTCAGGTCCCCAGCAGCCTCCACCTGGGCTTCCTAACCAGAATCTAAGATATAAAACAATAGAAACATACAAGGCAATAAAAACATATGTACGATGTAAAGAGTAGTTTGCTCCAAAGTGGAGGAGCCTGTATAAAATTCAACAGTATTTTAGTTCACTCACAGAAATCACCCATAACAGCACAAGTATGAGCCAAAATAAAGCTTATATATTAGTATCTTTCTTATAGCATCTATTTAATGTTCAGATGTTTTTGTTCAATGGTCAAATTCTTTTAAATAAAGTGTTTTACATACCAAAATCACGCATTTCAATTGTTTTTCTACTCAAGTTTTTTGCATTACGGACAGACATACAGTAACACATTTTCCATGTTACCAAATGCCTCATTTACTTACTCGTTGAAATAAAATGTGATGTGGCCGTGTGCTGCTGAGGATGCGGCCTGTGTAAAGCAGCATCACAGCATCCTGGATCCTCCCCTGGAAACTGGAGGAGCATCTTCTCCCTCTGACGTCATGACAGCAGCATCAGCTGTGAGCTCTGGTTTAAGCCCTTTTTTTCGCCGCCGATCGCTGCCCTGAGAACGGAAATATATGAAATTCCCTCTTATCCCTGAAATGGCGACACAGGAGGTACAACCCAACGAGACTCTTGCCAATCTCAAAACAGAGTCGGAGACGCTGAAGACGAAGCTTGAGGAGGAAAGAGCAAAGCTGCACGATGTCGAGCGTGAGTGCTGAAAATGGAGAGGCCTTGAATCACCTCTGCGTTTTTAGAGTAACGGGATAAATAAAATATACCGTAGCCTAAAGCCTAATGCAATTGTTACGGTGCCTCAAAGATCGACAGTTTTACATAGATGTAAATTACTGGAAATAAATGATTGACTTGATAAGCCTACCTCGGATGCGATAGTAGACTATTAAGCTCAGGCTGTTTACTTGCTTCCCCCTTTTTCCGAATTTTGCCCTTTTAATGCCATTATGCAATAATTTCCCGGTAATGTGTATCCACGCTGCAAAGGCAGAGATGTGTGATGAAAATTAGAAATATAAATTTACAACGCATATTTTTCATAAAATGCGTATCTACATGATATGTGGAGACACGACAGATACTAAAAAAATAATAATAAATAAATAAAAAATATTAAAAATGAAAAGATCAGTTCCGTATATTCCAGCATTTAGCAAGGGCCTACAGCTGCGAATAGTCCTGAATGCCAGAATTATTAATCGAGGGGTGTATATGGGAAGTCTAACGTTGTATTGGTCTGTGTGTAGTACATCAGGTGGCGGAGAAGGTGGAGGGGCTGGGCCAGTTTGTTATGAAGACCCGGAGAACTCTGAAGGGACATGGCAACAAAGTTCTCTGCATGGACTGGTGTAAGGATAAAAGGAGGATCGTAAGCTCCTCACAGGTCAGAAATGTGCTCCTGCCTCTCTCCCTTGCTCTGGGACTAATTTATCCATTTGCAGATAATTACAAAGCAAGATCATGTTATTGGAGCTGTGTGTGTGCTGCATCAATTTAATGATGTATTTTCCCAATCTGTTATTCCAGGATGGAAAAGTAATTGTATGGGATGCGTTCACCACCAACAAGGTATCCAGCTCCTTAAATTGCCTAAATCCTGCAAAATGCATTCATGTCATGTCACCTAAGGAATCAGATTTGCATTAATGACCTCAGGATGTGTTTTCATGCAAATGCTTTGCTTTTTGATGTGTATCAGGAACACGCTGTGACAATGCCTTGCACCTGGGTGATGGCCTGTGCCTACGCTCCCTCCGGCTGTGCAGTGGCTTGTGGGTGAGTCTTCCCTTATCTCCCAACCCCTAATCTACATATCGCTGTTGTCCTGCAGAAACATTGTGACTCCAGTCCTGGTGATTTTTTTTTTTTATATTAGTCAAATGAGCTTTAGAAAATTCTACCACCCTCTGCTTTACAAAACCCTTTCAAAATCTTGTTGGATCAATAATGTCGGTTCAAGGCTTGCGTTCTTGGATCCTTAAAATTTGGGAAATCAAAGGTTTCACTGGCCAGCGATAAAATGATACATGATTTATCTGGTTGATGGTCAGCTGAACCTGTTTTCTTTCACAGGGGCTTGGACAACAAATGTTCAGTGTATCCTCTGTCCCTCGACAAGAATGAGAACTTGGCTGCAAAGAAGAAGTCAGTTGCCATGCACACAAACTACTTGTCTGCCTGTAGCTTCACTAACTCAGATATGCAGGTGAGCCTATCCATCAAACGCCACACACACATGCACCCTACACTAAAAGGAACTGAGTAAAATATGGGTTTGTGAACGTTAGAGTAACACATTTAATATTTTCTCTGTTTTTACTTATGCTTATGTAACTGCAAACATGGCTACCTTTGTCCTTAGGGTTATAAATAATTTTCTGTCTCGTTAGTAATCGGAAATCACTGCCTTTCATACTGCTGGGGAAAGAACTTACCTACCTTGTTAATAATTCACAACAGTCATTTGCTCCTCTTTTGACGCCCCCGGTCACATGATTTTTCACAGCAAAGTCAATCCATTTATAGCAGTCTTAGCCTAAGTTGACCTTTATTAAACCTCAGAACAAAATACTTGTTCCTTGTACTTCATTGCTTGTTTGTGCTACAGATTTTGACATCCAGCGGAGATGGGACATGTGCATTATGGGATGTTGAGAGTGGGCAGCTGTTGCAGAGTTTCCATGGACACGCAGCAGACGTGCTCTGTCTGGATCTGGCCCCCTCTGAGACTGGAAACACATTTGTTTCAGGGGTGAGGCCACTTCCTGCTTAGCTTTCCCTTTTCATTGCTCCAGCTTCATAAAAATTATTGACAATGCTTTGTTATTTCAAACATTGCTCTCTATTGCAGGGCTGTGATAAGAAAGCCAATGTATGGGACATGCGTTCAGGACAGTGCATTCAGTCCTTTGAAACTCATGAATCTGACATCAATAGTGTCCGGTAAGTGACTCAATATACATCAGTGATTTGATTATGAGGTGTGATATTAGTGTACAAATAAGCTATATGACATATGATTGAAAAAAACGATATTTTTTTATTATCTGCTTTTTAAGAGACTAATTTGGCATTGTTCCTAAATGTGTCTTTGTCCGTTTCCATTGGCGACAGGTACTATCCCAGTGGAGATGCATTTGCATCCGGCTCAGATGATGCCACAGTGAGTAATCAGCTGTTATTTAATGAGTTCATCTAAAGCTAGTAGTTGCACTAATGGAGGTCCTACTATTTACCACACAAAATGCTATTGACAGCATATTTCAACATTAAACTTTGTTTGTTACAGTGTCGTCTGTATGACTTGAGGGCAGACAGAGAAGTGGCTATTTATTCCAAAGAGAGCATCATATTTGGTGTCTCCAGTGTTGATTTCTCCCTCAGTGGTAAGACAAGTAGAAATTTACCTTCCAGTATTATTCTGGTTATTTAAACAGCAGTTAATTTTGGTCCCGCGCTTAAAATGATTGCTTTTTACATGTTAGACAAACACTGATAAAAAGGCTGTGTGTTTTTCAGGTCGGCTACTCTTTGGTGGCTACAATGACTACACCATAAATGTATGGGATGTTCTCAAGGGGACACGGGTGTCTATTCTGTTTGGACATGAGAACCGTGTCAGCACACTGCGTGTTTCCCCAGACGGGACGGCTTTCTGCTCAGGTTCTTGGGACCACACTCTTCGGGTAAGAGATGTCTGTCATTATTCTCTGTCCTGTGCACTTTACAATTTGCAGTGATTTTTGTGAATGTAGTTTGTAATGACTCTCTGTTTTTTAATTCCAGATCTGGGCTTAAGGATGAAGATACAGAAGATTCAACAGTAGATAGACCTAGTCGAGGAGATACAGATGTTTCAGTTTGCTTGAGTACAATCATAGAGATAGAGGTTCAGATTAAGTTGTACATATTGCATAGCAGTGGCATTGTATATACTCCAGTCTCATGGTCAGGGTAGATTTACATGTTTGACGCAGTATAAACCAAATGGCACACTTGTATTACAATATGACTGAAAGAAAATTGCACACAAGTATTTATGAAGACAGTGTGAAATGTAAAATACATATTGCTGACAGTAACACTGGTGGTGAATAGTATAGGATAGAGGTGAAACAATAAAGTGGTGTTATGTTCCCACACAAAGGACATTCCTGTTTGTATTTTTAATTCTACACCCCTTCCCTCCGAGCAAAACAGGCCTATCCCATTCTTAAAAGCAGCTCACGCAATATTATTCTGTGGTGTTGGAAACAAATTTAAAGGTAAAGTAATTAATTGTTGCATTTCCATCCCTATAAACTTCGAATTTGTTTTATCTCTTATCTCTATTTGTTTCCAGCAGTGGAATCCACTTATTGCTTGATGTGCACTTTCTGTCACTTATTCAGACACCCTGACTCTATGGTACCCCACTAGATAATAAATAATAATATGTGAAAACATGTTTTGAATTCTTAGAATATACTCCTTTTCATGCAATTGTCTGATGGCTGTAATTTCATATTTATTGTAATTATTTTATTGTAGTTTAGTGTACATACCAGTAATATGAGGGACTGTTTAGCAAATATCACATACATAAATAAACTGAGTTTTGAATATCACTGTTGTGGTTTTTTATTGTTGATTTTTTCTCTATTTTTAATTAAATAGTAAAAAAATATATCTCTATGACGTTTTGGAAACGAAAATGCCGAACTCTCAATAGCAGCATGAGAAATTAACAGGCTTGTTTTCATTCAGGGCTTCAAATAAAGTTTTGCAAAATACATCCGGAAGTGACATCATCAACAAGCTCAGCAAATGCTCAATCAAAACAATGGCCGACTGGCTAGCAAAGACGGCACCAGTTGTGGTATTATTAAGTGTTTGGCAGTAATGTACGTTATTTTTAAAAGATTTAGTGATATGGATAGTTGACTAAACAGTTATACTTTATAAGAAATAAACCAGCTAGCTGTCGCGCGTGTTTTTCGCGGCCACGATGAGCGATGTTGTTGAGAAGACCCTGACAGCTCTGCCGAGTCTCCTGTCTTTAGACTCACAGCCTGGATCTGGGAAACTATCCTCTACTTCAAAATTAGGAAATTTGATCCGAGGCATCACTGAATTAACGTCCAAACATGTGAGTCTATTCATTTGGGCGGTGGGAGAAATTAGTTGAACCTCATTCAGTTGTTGATGTGAACCCAGGTTGCTAAGCCGACTAAGCTAATTTTTAATGTGGCTAAAAATAAGCAGAGCGAGTTTATTTTTACGCTATAAAACATTAACTCACGTATAGCGTTTGGATACAGAGTTTGATTGTCGATCTCATTGACCTCAACTGTGTTTCTTCCATTAAGGAGGAAGAAAAACTTATTCAACGTGAGCTGTCCTCTATCAAAGAGCAGGTGTCCTCCCCCAACACCTCCATGGTAAAATTATCTTCATTTTCCAGTTGAAGAGATGGGCAGTGGGTGCCTGACAGTGTTGATGTCTGGTCTGCTATGTGGACCGAGGAGATCTGATTTCTGTCTGTGCTTGTGTCGTTGATCTAATTCAGAGGCAGATGAAGGAGCTCATGGTGAGAGCAATCTACTGTGAAATGCTGGGTTATGAGGCTTCTTTCAGCTACATTCATGCCATCAAATTAGCTCAACAAGGCACTGTGCTGGAGAAGAGAGTTGGTATGTCTTTATCTAATCAGTTGTTTTTACCACAACCTCTTTCTTCATCATAACTATGTAACAAATCCACTATACACTGTCATTTTGTTTGGCTTCAGTAATTGTTGTTTGTATGATTTCAAGGTTACCTGGCTGTGTCCTTGTTTCTGAATGAAAGTCATGAGCTGCTGCTTCTCCTTGTGAACACTGTACTGAAGGTGGGTTTTCATTTTTGATGTATTTGCCATCTTGAGTTTGGGCAGGGGTAATGTTTTGCACGTTTTTGCCCACACTGTTGACAGTAGGGGGGCGCTGTCTTCCAGGCTAATGGTTATGGTTAAGGCTACAGGTAGGGTGAGGGTTATGAAGCTGCCTTACAGGCGACTTTCAGGGCAAAAAATGCAGACGAGCCAGGGATAATGAGTTTGTATGTATTTTTTGTTTACAGGATCTGCAGAGCACAAATCTTATTGAAGTATGCATGGCTCTAACTGTTGTCAGTCAGATGTTCCCCAAAGATATGATACCTGCAATCCTCCCACTGGTTGAAGAGAAGCTCACTCACCCAAAGTAAGCTCTGCAAAAGATTTTGTTCTGTAAAAAAATGCTATATGCTTTTTCAGTTCAATATTTGTTTGTATTCATTCCTGCATGTTTGAGTGTTAAACCCGAACATGGAAATTGCTCAAATATTGTCATTTAATTGTGTTACATTTATAGGGAAATAATCAGACGAAAAGCAGTCCTGGCCCTGTACAAATTCTACCTAATAGCACCTAATCAAGTTCAGCACATCCACAACAAGTTTCGAAAGGCTCTGTGTGACAAGGATCCTGGTGTCATGACAGCTTCACTACATATCTATCTTCAGATGATCAAGGTCTCTTTGTTTTGTTTTATTCCACTATTATTCTCTGAGTCAAGGCTTCGCTTCAATAGTGACCTTGTGCTTTGTGAAAACATACCGTAATCCATCAGCAGTGATTGCTTCTCCCTTTTGTTGCAGAAGAGGCAGTTGTGTTAGGCATTCATTTCACACATTCTCTTCACCTTGCAGGAGAACCCAGAAGGTTATAAGGACCTGACGGCAAGTTTTGTAACCATATTGAAGCAGGTGGTGGGCGGGAAACTGCCCATGGATTTTAACTACCACAGCGTTCCTGCTCCCTGGCTTCAAATTCAGCTGCTCAGAATACTGTCCTTACTGGGGAAAAATGACCAGAGGTAACTGTTGTTGTTTATTGTTTATTTTGGATCCCATTACTTGACATACAAGTGACATACAAGGGGTCCATTTAAAACATCAATTTAATACAATCAGACAACACTTGAAAACAAATGAAAATCACTATCAAAAACATTCGAAACATCAATACACTTAAAACCAAGCATGCATACAATGATCACAACTAGAAGCAACAACAAGACAGTCGCCATTACTGCAATTACATAAAAGTCAATTATGTAACAGAATCATAAACCCAAGACACAACACCCACTTTAGAACAACAGTGAAAGCTGCGTTCACACATTTCAGAACACAGCAAATAAATACAATAATTATTGGCTATACTGTTCTCTGATAAGCTGGATGTCTGTGGTACCATACAGTTACTAGTGCTTTATATTTACCTAATTCCAAGTACATTATCTGACTGTCTTCCCTGTTCACAGTACAAGTGAGATGATGTATGAAGTCCTTGACGAGTCTCTACGAAGAGCAGAGATGAACCACAACATCACTTATGGTCTGTTGAATCCACAGTACAGTTTGCAAGTAATTCTGTAACAATTAACATAACATAACATAATAACAATATAAGTTCTCATTTCTACCAATCTTCCTTTTTTTTGCAGCAATATTGTATGAGTGTGTGAAATCCATTTACACAATTCATCCCAAAGCCGAGCTTTTGGAAAAAGCGGCAAAGTGCATCGGCAACTTCGTTCTGTCACCAAAAATCAATCTTAAATATCTTGGTAAGACTAAAAGTAAAGCTTGATCCCATTGGAATCACCTTTTCTGCATGGACAGTAAATATTGCAGATATTTGCTGTAGTAATATTATTGATTTTATTGCAGGCTTGAAGGCTCTCACCTACGTGGTCCAGCAGGATGCTAACCTTGCCCTGCAGCATCAGATGACCATTATCGAGTGTCTAGATCACTCGGACCTCATTATCAAGCGAGAGGTGAGGCATGTGCAGGTTTGGGTTTGTTTTGTTTTTTTTCTTTACACTGTGACTTACAGGTTTACTGCATCACGGGGCTTTCTGTGTCCCCTTGTAGACACTGGAGTTGTTGTTCCGGATCACCAACGCCCAGAATGTCACAGTCATTGTTGAGAAGATGCTGGAGTTTCTCCGCCTCAGTAAAGATGACTACACTACCATCGACCTTGTGGGGAAGGTGGCAGAGCTGGCAGAAAAATATCCTTTTATGATTTTGTGTATTGAATCTATGAATCATACTGTATAAATAAATGCAGCACTCAGTGTTTCCATGACATTCATTCAGCTCTGGTTGCCTGTACACTCAGAAAAATGTAAATATAATGAAAGTGAGCCATCCACCCAGCATTTTTCATTATTATTCAAGTGGTTGAGTTGAGTGGACCAGTGTGTTTTGTTTATATTTCTTTGATAACATATTCTGTTATGTTTTCATATACTTTATGTGTTCCCATTTATTACAAGTCTTTTATTCCTATTAAGTAAAATACATATGCACCGGACAATGGGTGGTTCATTGAGACCATGAACACAGTATTTTCACTGGGCGGAGACATGATGCAGCCTGACATCCCAAACAGTTTCCTTAGGCTTTTGTCTGAGGGTGAGACAAACACACACTCCACTTCTTCTGCATCTGCCCTGTGGTCGAATATTAGTTTACTTGAGTTCAGTTCTTTGACATTGATATTGAACGGAATTCGTATGTACTTTGTTTCTTTTCATCACTGGTCCAGGCTTTGACAGTGTTGAGGAGGACAGGCAGCTGAGGCTGTTTGCTGTGGATTCGTATGTATCTCTGCTGCGAGGAGAACCTGCCAAACTGCCCCAGCGCTTCCTCCAAGTCATCAGCTGGGTGAGCACTGCAGCATGGCGTTTCCAAGCAAATTTTGAAAAGATTGACAGACAGATAAAACATTACAGAAGATACGGACAAAGAGAGACTTCTTATGAAGATTTGACGCACAGTTGAAGAGTTAATTTGGTGTTGTGAGAACAAGAGTTAGACGCAAAGCAGAAATCTGTGGTTGGTTGTTGATATGTTTGTCTGTTGTAAGAAATAAGATAGTACTACAGTCTTTACCTGTTCGGTTATCATCAAAAATCGCTCCTAAATCCTTCTCTACGTTGTGCAGGTCCTGGGTGAATACTCTCATCTGAGGGAAGGACTTGAACCAGGAACAGTCCTGAGGCTTCTGGCCAAGCTTCTGGATATGAAGCACACCAGCAGTGAAACCAGGAGCTGGGTCCTGCTGGCCATGAGCAAGCTGTGCGAGGGCCCCGCCTGCGTGTCCGTGGCTCGGGAGGTTTCAGATCGATACAGCGGGTCTCTGGACACGGTGCTGAGGCAGAGGGTTCAGGAGCTGCAGCACCTCAGTGAGGGCGCAGAGCTCCGGGCCAAGGTGCTGCCCCGAGGCGCGGCCCAAGAGCCCCTGGAGGTAAAGTGCAGCTTGGGTCGTGTGTGTATATTTGTATGGAACTTTTATTGTAATTTGGTGTATTGACAACATAGAAACACATTACTTCATTTTCTGCTGTTGAAAGTAGTCAAGACTTTTGTAAAAGATGTTTAAAGACCAATAAAATAACCTCTCATCAGCCAGACTAATAATCAAATTGTTATTCGCAGATTATCTTTTCATATGTAATCATATTGTCTAAGAGCACAATCGTCCAGAGCAGATCTGCATTCAGTGGTATTTTCAAATAATTTTTCGTAATTGTTTTAACTTATTACCTGATGGATGGGGTTTGCCACTTGAAGACAATTCAGACAGCTGCAGATGAATTGAGAACCACAGAAAAATATACTAAAATAAATATTTGATGTGATTGTCTGAAAGTAGATCTCACAGTGGTTTTATTGTTCTGTCTAGCAAACTGAGCCAAGTATAAAAAGTTTTTGGCAAGCACTATTTAACCCAGATCTGATTTGTGGGTCATGACAGTATCTCTTTGATTCCTATCTCACTTTGAGCAAGAAGTTGAAACTTGGAATTTCAGCTTGCCTAGATTGCTTGCATACAAGTTCCCATGGTTATTTATATGTTATTTGTCATGTTATTTATCAGGTGGATTCGTCTCTGTCGTTTTTGGACGGATTTGTGTCCGAGGCGCTGGCTGCCGGCGCCGCTCCGTACAAGCCTCCCCATCAACGACAAGAGGAATTATCTCAAGCTAAAGGTAAAACTCACATCCAGTCTTCGCCAGATGTGTTGACACGCAGCACTGTCTTGTTTTGATCTGCTCTGACTGTGTTGTTTACCTCAGCTCTGAGCCTGGAGCCGTACGGCCTGTCCCTGCCGATCAGCATGTCGTCCTGCAGCCTGGCAGACAGACAGTCGCCAACGCTGCTGTCCATGAGCTCCGGTCTGTCAGGAAATAGCACCGATCTCTCACACAAAGGACAAAGGTATGTGAACACAGCACAAAGACTCCTAATCTGACAAATCTAAGACATTGCTGTCATAATTATGTTAGAAGAACAGTTCACCGAAAATACAAAAAAATATATTTTCAGGCTGACACTAGTACAGTCTGTCCATCCAGATAGTTTCTGTGTGATTTGGTGATGCTCTTTGTATCCCGGCATCCCAGTACAAGGGGGCTGGAGGGGAATTCTTTTGGGGAACTCAAACCATCAAAAATTTACACTGAATTCGGGGCGGATAGATATAGATTGCCATTGTTCTTCAAGAGGAAGTAGTTCCCAGCTGAACTCTTTACCCCTCAGTGCTGTGTATTATGCCGGGTATCTGTGTCTTTATATTTGAAAAGAGCTGCTGAGTTTTTCAGTTCAGTTCAGTATTTTACTGCCACACATCAACAAGGTTGAATGGGATTTCTTATGACAGCTTGCTTTAAAGTGGAACAGAGGATAAGGACATAAATAACTTGTTACACTTCTTATTTTTTGATGTTTTTTTGCTAGATTGCACTTAGAGTTAATGGTATTTTTTGTATTTTTGGTGAGCTGTTCCTTTAACTTTCACAATGATCCATGTTTTATTATCTTCAGAACTCAAATAGTGATCCACTTCTGTTGTTTTTAGCTCCACAACTCTGAAGCTGGATGGAGTGAAGAGGGTGTGGGGGAAGGAGGGCTATCTGGCCCAGAGGGAACCCGCAGAGGAAAGCGCCCAAGTTGAGGTTCCCAGTCCCCTCAGGTCACCCAGCCAGCAGGGGGGAGCTGAGAGCACCAGCAGCCAGACCCCCACCCCAACACCGACCCCCGAGCCCGAACAAGAGAAGCAGCAGCTGGCCTCGTCACTTTTCGTTGGCCTGGGCTCCCAAAGCTCTGTTAGTCTGGTGAGCTCACAAATTCCTCCATACGGCTTCTCGTTAATCAGCTTGAAAATTAATTTTGCAATGATTTTGTGTTGTTAAAACGTACTTTTTTTTTTTTTTTTTGTCCAAACAGATGGGGAAATCAGAGCAGACGCCGCAGAGATTCAGAAGAAAAGCCAAAGGTCAAGGCTCGTCCTCGGATGCCAGCAAGCAAATATCAAACTCCTTCTACTCCTCTCAGAGCGCTGTGGACAACCTGCTGTGTAACAACCTACTGGACTCATCCATCACCTCAGATTTAGCTCTTTCCACGCCCAAACAGACCCCGCAACCCTCTCAGGACCTTGATACGACTAATTGCACTTGCGATGCAGAAGGAGATTTAATTGAAGAGACAGATCCGGGAAGCAGCCCGTCTCTAATCAGGGCTAACAGTTTGGTCTCTGCTGATCCTGATGCACACGACGACGCAGAAAAACCCTGTCTCAGCTCTTATCTGCCTGCTGGGCTGGCCGGCCTGTCCCGTTCAGAAATCACCCCTCTTTGCTCCAACCAAAGCCTGGATCTTTCAGCCTGTCATGTGCAGAAAGAGGACGCCTTACTGCTGGTCATCTTCATGGACAACTCCTCTGATTCTGCCATTCAACAAGTACTACTACAGATAGACTCCTCGGAGGCTGAGGTAATTTATCAAGCAATAAAATTAGGAAAAAACTTTGATGTGATCCTCCTTGTTTTTTCACATTAATGGGATGCTAAACCCAGTTAAAAACAGGGATTTTCTTATATAGTATTATTTCTTCATCATCCACTAAAATTTGAGAGTTTTAAGTTCCCATCATCCCTTTAAAAGAAGATATTTGTTGTTGCTCTCTCAGGTCTCGTGTGTGACTGACAGTCCAGTGGAGGAGGTGAGAAGCCACAGCGTAGCAGTCTGCCAGTATTCTCTGACTGTGAAGAAGCCTGCAGCTCATGTGGAGTTGGCTGGGACGGCGTCCTGCTGTTTACCTGTTGGAGAACCTCAAGCAGTGCAGTTCTCTTACAGACTCTCCCTAACCAACTTCATCAGGTGCAGTATGTTCTGCCTTATTACCTTTGTAAATTGGGTATTAGGTGTGTTTTTTTTTTTGTCTCACATCTTTGCTGTTCTGTGTTCGGGAACAGACCTCTGACCGTGTCCACAGAGGAGTACGGGACGATGTGGTTGGCCTTCTCCCATGACACAAAGCAGAACCTGACGCTCTTAAACGATGATCAGGATCCTCTCACAGCCACACTAAATGTACTGAAGAACAAACTGCAGCTTCATGTTGTGGACATCATCGGTGAGCAGACATTTATTTCCCACAGTGAACTGTCTCACTGACCTCACACCTTTCAATAAACAATGTTGTTGTCGACACTTTACTCTGTGATGCATTTAAGTACTCAGATAATTTTTTTTGTGGTAAGCCTGTAAGACTATTTTTTTTCAATCCTGTATTTTTTAAAGCAAGAATGTCATTACTTTTGTTTCTTTCAGATTTATTTTTGATACAGCAAATTTTAAAAATAGGGTGAAAAAATCAAATAAATAAGTAAATATTATATACTCAGGCTTTTATCATTTTCTTAACAGGGTCGGAGGGCATTGTGGCTTGCCGGCTCCTCCAGGATCAGCCCTGTCTGATGCACTGCCGGGTCCACGCAGGCAGCCTGGCTGTGTGGCTGCGCTCTCCGATGCCCGACCTGCCCGACTGCCTGCTCTACCACTGTCAGAGGGCTTTACAGGAGCACTGAAGCTTCACTGCAGCGCCTCCACCCAGGCTGAGGGCCAACTAGACAGCCAGACCCTCGACGGCCGAGAGGGGAGGTACGCAAGATTCGCCTGACTGCACTGACTTAAAGGAACACAGTGGAAAACATCGGATGTTGTGCATCCGCGTCTTTACAGTGCGCTGTTTACCGTTTAGTTGTCACTTCCACTCTGTTTTACTTACAAGGTTCTGGTTTTATGTCCATGAATGATATTTATTGCTTTTAAACAGGTGAACTAGTAGATTGCATTTCAAGTTCTTGAAGGTCACCGCTGGTAAAAACCTCAGGGGCAACTGAATGTGTGTTACCTTCTGTAGTGGATGTCACTGTCTCACAATAACACAAACAAACACAATAATGTCTTAAGACGATGAGCGGGCTGCACAAAGACTTGAAAACTTCAGTGGGTGAAATATCATTAGTTAGTAGTTGTTATGGTACATTTTTGGTCTTAAAGGAGAATATCATGAGTTCAACAATGAAATAAATACATGAAATCAGAGAATGAATTGGAAAAGACAACTGTAGCAAAGTCGAGGGTTTTCTGGACACATGCTCACACTTTCTGGTTTTAAGCTCTCAGTGCTAATGAAGCCCATTTGAATGCAAATGTTCAGGCAAACATTATATCAATTAACAAGGTCTGGCCTACCATTAATTGTCCGCTGAGCTCCCTGAAGCTTTACATTTGCATGGTGTTAACGATTAAAGTTTTGATTCCCGTCATGTTCAGCGAACACTGGTCGACGTGTAATGAATAACATGAGGTTTTACATGGTATTCTCATTTAAAAGCCGTTTTGCTGCCTGTAAAGATGTTAACCAGTAAAGACATTAACATCAAGCCAGTGATTCTAACTTTTAGGAGTTGAATCAGAAGTTTTCGGTAGTTAGTGTGGATTTGGAAAATGAAAGGAAAATTAAAAGGTTGCACCTGTCAGTGAGCAAACTAACATGCACAGATTTGAGTAACCAGCCTATTAGTCTTCACTCTTAACATTTCAGTGTAATGAAAAATGCTTCACTGCCCTGTTTGCCCAAAGGAATATATTTTGTTCATGGTAACTGAAGAACTCAGTTCATTACTCTTCTGTTTTTGATGAGACTGACTATTGAGCTATCTTGTCTTAAATATAGCAGTAAAGATGTTATCAAGGCCTCATTTTACAGTGTTCATAGTGTCCATTTCTAATTTTGCTGAGGAGCAGCACTAATTTTAATTTCCCTTCATGTTTTGCAGATGATACATTCTCTGTTATAAGATTATCTATGCACTCATGTTTTTGGGTTATAAGTTCAAGGTGAGAAGTTGATTCTAGTGGTTTTTGATTATTATATTTTTGTATCAATGCAGTATTTCAAACATATTTATTGGATTTATATTCTTGCAAAAATAAATATTTTATATTCATTTCAACTGAAGAAAAAAAAATCATTCATTGTGCTTCATGTACTGTTTGATTAACCCTGCGCCAAATTTAATCCCCAGGACGTGTCTCAGCATGTTTTGTTTAATCCACCTTGAGAAGAAGGGTAACATTTTTTTTCTTTTTCGCTTGTGTGCTGGATGCATAGCACAGTTTGAAACTAAAGACCCATGTAAAACACAAAGTTAACCCAACGCCTTATATTCTATTGCCAAGGTGGCGTGTTTGATTTGTGCCTGTGGTACAGATAAAAATTGTTTTTAGAGTGCCTGTCATTCCATTCTGCTAACTTATGAATAAATTTGACACAAATAATTTAACGTACGTTTGACTGACTGACCTTTCATTCAATCGAGGCTACTGTGTAGGCCGGTAATAGTTATGGAACAGAGTTGGACTGAAGGCAGA
>OMLF01050030.1:83523-97870 GCA_900302615.1 Holocentrus rufus
TTTTCAGGAGTGGTTTTTTGTTCTGCCTTTTTGGAAACCAATAATAAAGACTTTTATTGGTGAAACCCTGCAACTGTGTCCAGAGTCTTAGCCTGGTCGTGACAGACATCTTGACAACCAGCAGATACAGAATATATGTGACAATTGTTGTGCAATATGAAAAAATGTTTTTCCTTACTTTAAAGCTCCTTAAGGGGAAATTTGAGAGAAAATCTGAGTTCATTGCATTTAGGCCACCTGACTATGTGTCTGTTCTGTTCTGCATTTCAGCTCAGAGTCTTCGTTGATCTGTGTAACAGCTCCGGGGGGATTTGTTTAACAGGTGCACCTTATAAATATGCTCTGCTTTCAAATGTGTGTGTTGATAATGGCAGCTGTCCTTTGTGTTTCATTAATTTTCTTTGGTCAAAATATAATTCATTCATATTTCTTTTATTACAGGCCCACCGGGACCTCCAGGTAAAAACAGACATTCCTCTTCACTGTATCATCTACCTACAGTTCACACAGAATTTGTTACTAAATCCACTACAATGTTTTGCTCAGGTTTGCCTGGGCGAGACGGTTTACCAGGACCCCCGGGTGCACCTGGACTGGAGGGGAGACGAGGGAGAAGAGGTTAGACCTGTTATCCTGTGCCTACATGTATTAGAGCTTTGATAACACACTCTGGCAGACAAATCCAAGTGTAAACATACAGGCTAGAACAGACAAATCTACTCCGAAAAAAACATCACACATAAATACAACTCCTCTCTGACACATAATATTTTTGGAAGATTGATTTTGAGAGCGCATACAATGGTGATTGCACTTATTGTAACAAGGTTGTCCGTTCAATGTCATAGGATCAGCATATCTTTTAGGGCGGATTTCCCTTTTAACACCTACATCAATCTGTCTATTTAACTGCTTAGGACCTCCTGGTGAAAAGGGAGAACCAGGACCTAAGGGAGACACTGGGCCACCGGGACAGAAAGGGGAGACCTCCAATGATGTTATCATTGAGGGTGAGCTGACAGTGTGCCCTACCTGACATGAAACGTGATTAAAAACAAGGGGACATCACTTTTTACAGTGTTATCAATCTCACAAGTCCCTGATTAATTGGATTCATTTTGAAGACCCTGTGTGATTGATCAGCAGGAACTCAGTCAGACATGTGTGAGTTGTTTCTGTGTTTGAAGGTCCTCCAGGTCCAAGGGGGCCACCTGGTCCTGCAGGCCCGCCCGGTCCACCTGGCCCCTCTGAGCCTCTGGTGGAAACAAGAACCAGGACCATCAGAGCAAACATCCGTCAGACCAACATGTCTGTGGGTAGGAACGTTCCTCTAGATTCCTCAGCTACGATGAACCACCGTCTCTTCTTCATCTTTACCTCTAAATACCTAATTAAAACTCATTTTAAAACAATGACATTATGACCCAGACAGAATTATAACAAAAAAGGCTGGATATCAAAATTTTGATACTGATTGTTGTTGATTATAATGTCTTAATGTCTTTTTCAAAAGAAATCTATTTTCCATAATGTTCTAATTAAATTTCAATTTCTTGTCTACAAATTTAGCATCATGTCAACATTTTCTGACCAGTGACACACTGAATGAAACCAGCACAGAAATGATTAACAACTCATCAATTAACATGACAGGTAAAAAAAAAATCTATAACAACATGTAATTTTTTTTTTAAAATAAACGCTGTTTTTATTGAGTTAGTGTCCATCTGGCTGAATCTCATCTCTCTACCTCACACAGAGTCTCCATTATCAGATCCAGCTGATGACCATGTTGCTGTCTGGAATGTGACTTATGCTGAGAAACTTCCAGAAACATCTGGTAGGCAAACATTTTGACTGGTGGGAAGTTTTCATGGAAAGATTTCTTCATTCATTGTACTGAACTTTTTTTTATTCAAGTGATTTCAGTCTAATGTTTAATCCCATAGCCTGGTTTAATGTGAGTTAGGAATGTAACAGTATGACCCGAATCAACCTATTACCTGGTTCAACACATATTACAGTAGGTCTGTTAAAAAAAAAAAAAAAAAAAAAAAAAAAGTGCTTGATAAGGGTCAGATTTGGCTTGTTTCTTGCTTCACACAAGGGATTAAAAGGATAAGAGAGGACAATGTATTTTAAAGTTAGCTTTAGATTTGTATATTTGTAAATATTTGAACTTAATGACCATGTCATTCCTCAAGCATCTCCTGTTTTTGCATACTTTGAATGGTATTGATATGAAATATGTATTCATATTTTGGCTGTGACAATGCATAGTGCCTCATTTTCATTTTGAAACTATGCAGTTCCAGCTGTAAGCCTAGCCAAATAGTGTTCAAAGTGGGGTCAAAGAATACCAAGGGGTCGCTGGAGGGCTTGCAGGGGATCCGCAGCAAAATGAAGAATAGTTTAATTTCACTATCATTTAACTGACCAGAAATTATAATAAAAAATGTGTAACTGATTGTGTGACTGGTGGTTTTAATCTCACCGCTTTTAATCAATTTGCCAGTGTTCAAGTGTGACATCAAGGCCAAACACAAGCCCAATTCAGATACCAAAGGATTTATGTGCTGACTCAAAAATGGTAACCTGAGAGCCGTGGATCTCATTAACATGCCACTAATGTTCAAGGCATCTTTCCAGCCAGTGAGTGATTTTATCAGCGAGTTGCCCTCTCTGGTTGAAGGTGTGCAAATGATTGAAATCAGCCGCTGTAATGTTGTGGGGTGAAACGCTGCAGACTCTCGGGCTTTAATGGCACATGGTTGTGAGCCACATCATAACTGTGCTATCATGCTGTATATCAACAAGACCATCAGACAGGCAGCATCATTCACTAACCATCTTACAGGGCTGAGTGTGTGGGTGCAGGTTTATCAGGTGGACCCCCCATCACAGAAAACAATGCATGGAAAATAATCCGTATTTTGGTGACATGAAAAACAAAATTAAGCCTGACTTTTATTCTCCACAGCATTAGTTTCTTTTCATCCATATGAGAGCAACGGCACCTTGGATGACACCAACACAAGGGAAGTTACAGAGGCACCAAATAACTTATCAACAGGTAGGAAAAACTGTCTTTTGCATAACAAGAAATAATTCTGGGGGGATAATTATAGATAACGGAATTACAGATAACTGTGAAAAAGGTTAATCTATATCCTGGTGATACTGAATTTAATCTGTACAACAAAACCTGAGTATTAAGGAACATGATTCAGTCATGCATGTAACATTTTTTTAATTATCTGGCTAACTTGCTAACCCTGCTTTGTTAAATACCTCCCAGAATTGAAAAAGCAATTACACATTTAAATACTCCATTCTTAATTTTTTCAAGCATGTTACCCTTTAAATGCCAAATAGTATTTATCTCCAAATGAAAGGTGCTGCACCATAACATTAATAAATAAGAAAAAATGATATATCATAGTCCATTCGGTTCAGCTGCCTCTTTCTCCTTACAGCTTCACCTTCTGCAGACCCGCATCAAAACAATGACACAATTAATAGAAATGAAAATGAAAACATGACTGACACAGCCACGAAACATGGTAAGAAAATACCACCTGTATCTTGTATCAGTATTAATTACATCTGTCCTTGGTTTCAGTAGTTTTTTCCCTCAAAACCTGTCTTCAATGTGCTAAATAAAACATTTCCTTTATTCCTAGATTCATTTAAATATATTACAAATGGTTTAATTTAGGATACACCTATCCACAATAACAACTGGCTGCAGATAGAACAAACACCAAAGAAGTCTTGATTAATCCAAGGCTGGACCAGGACTGTACACTTGTCTGTTATAACAAAAAAACTAAATGCATAAATGAATGAATGAATGAAAACACACCATCATGCATCGGTTACTGTTTGTCCAAACTCCTTAAATATTTTAAAGCTTTTCATATTGTCTTATCCCCTAATTAGAACTCTTAATGAAAATATGTATTTCCCATTTTCTCCTTCCCGCTTTAGCCTCAACAATGAACAATGACATGTTGAACAAAACAGGTACAGAGAGCATAAAATCATTTTGATTGATCACTTTATGCACATAGTACTTGACACATCCATCTGTCTGTCTGTTTTATTCATTCAAATGTTGAATACTGTTTCTATTCATCTAGAACATATCATAAAAACTGTAACATGTTCTGAGGATTTTGCCAAAATGGAAAGTACATATGGAGCCTGGATGTCAGATGCAGGCCATCTGAATGAAGACCGATTCTGGCTGGCAGATCATTTCTCAGGTGCCCTGCAGAGAGACCGCAGAATAACCGCTCTGTACAGATTTTTGTGAATCATTGTGGATTTGACATAATAGATTTTCCTGGCACAGGTCGAATATTGGTGGAATACATGAATATTTCGCCATTTCAGAACATCAGCAAGAAAAACATTGACGTCAAAAAGTTCTACCAGGGCTGTGGTCACATTGTTTACAACAGATGTTTTTACTTCCACAAAGGAGGATCAAACCAGCTCATAAAGTAAGTCTTTTAACACATGCAACACTTTGTGCACAGCTTGGACACTTACCCATTATTTATGTTTGGATTTTACAGGTTTGACCTACAAACCAGGAGGATCAACACTCTAATAATTGAAAACTCCAGATACAATAAGCTGAATTATCTTTCCTACAACTCAAAGACATATTTCAAGTTTGCTGTGGACGAAAACGGACTGTGGGTCATCTTCGCATCAAACCCTGGTGACACTGTCATGGTTGCTAAGCTAAACCATGAGCCATTCTCTCTGCAAACTGTCATTAACACTACCTACCCTAGAATGAAAACTGGAAATGGCTTCATCGCACATGGGATACTATATATCACCGATGTCCACGACAGAAAAGTCACATTCACCTTTGATTTAAAGACCGAGAGCCCTCTTAACGCAAGTCTGGATTTGAGGCACGGTGATGGCATCTTGAGTATGCTGTCATATTATCCGAAAACTCAGCTTTTGTACATGTGGGACGACAGAAGCATTAAAGACTGCAAAGTTAATTTTACACTGGATCCACAGCAGCTGCAAACCTTGTGAGGTGATGAGTGAAAGGATTTCTGAAGAGGTCACAGTTGTTGAATTTCATGAAAAAATCTCATCATCACTCACTGTTACAACAGGAAGTTAAAAGTTGAAACTACACAGGTTTTACTGGTGGCAACAAGTTTGTGACCTATTAATCAGGTCTATGGGACTTCAGGCTTAAATGAAGCTTTAATGATCCCTTTGGGGAAATTGGGTCATGGCAGCACAAAACAACAGGATATGGGTTAAGACCAGAACAGAAAGGCTACTGTAGGTAATACATAAATAAACATACACACACTGAGGTTGATTCAACTGTTATCAAACTGTCGGGTCAGCAGATATTTGCACTTACAGGCCACGTTCTGCCCAGCAGTGTTTAGCTACAGTCTGGAATAAATAGATGACTCACTTTCTCAATATTCAGTTCACTGAGTAACTGTGCCAACTAAAGGTCACTGCACACCTTTGACCATTCCTGCAGTTTTCTTATCAGGCTAGTGACGAAGTGTAGCATAAGGAATGGTGAATGGTGGTGTTTTTTTATTTTTTATTGTTTGTTTTTTTAGTAGCAAATACATTTTGTAGCTAAAACAATGTATGACAGGCTGTCATAGAACTGAAAGTTCATTGAGGCACATGGAAATACAAGAGTGTACATTTTAACAGTTAGGGTTTCCCAAGAGAAGATAATCAGGAGTCTGGTGACATTAAAAGGTCATGAGGTATGTGACAAAATACTGACTTAAGTCATTTTTAAGCTAAGTGCAATTACTTAATTTCAGGCTGAGTAGTCTTGTTATATATCATTTGTTCAAGACAAATTTCCTTTGGGAAATAAAGTTTATCTCTTTATGTTAATAGTCCAAATAAATATGAAGAAGGGTTATCCCCAGCTGTTTTGTGTGATATTATTAACAGATGTACTCTTAAGAAAAACATGTGAAGGGACAAAAGCTCTGCGGAGGGACACAAACCAGAGGGGAAACTCCATGGAGGGGTTTCCCACTGCCCTCCACTGTCTGAGGGAGGAAAGAGCAGAGACAGGGAAACAGCAATACAATAATACTCATAACTCTTATACGAGAAGCATCCACTGCAGTGTATAGGAAGGCATGAGGAAGGAAGGATAGGAATGATAAAATTTACTGGCAGGGTTTCATGAGATCATAGTCAGCAATGTGTAGATAGAAAGCTGGCTGTAACCGGAGATGTGGGTCAGCAGGTTATGGGTCTGTAACTGTAATAACATGCAAATTTATCAAGGTGGAGAGAGGCAGTGCATGGTTATACATTAACCACAGTGTTATAATAATTCTGTCTTTTACAGTACTGTTGAAGGATCTGAGAGTATGGTAAACAGTAATATTTGTTTCAAGTTGGCTGCAAGGTGTTTCCCTTAAATCTCTGAGATTTCTGTCTTTACGGTTTGATTGTATGTATCCAGTGTGATTTGACTGACTGTTGTGAAGTTTTTGTTCATAAAAACAACCGTGTTGTATCCATGATCCTTTTCCACTTAACTGACAAAATATATGCATATCTTTGCGAATACCGTCGCCTCTAATTTATTGGATCTGCAGTAAAGATTGGCTCCTCTTTCACCCACAGTCTTTCTCAACGTTAGCGCCCTCCAGGGCTGCGTGTTGACCCCGTTCCTCTACACTGTCTACACCAGTGCCTGTCAAAACACCTCTCCCACCACTCTGCTTCAGATACACAGATGACACAGCCATCCTCACTCTGCTCAATAATCCTCTCTGCCCACCATCACTCCATATCCCACTTCATCACATAACTTTCTTCACCTCAACATCTCAAAAACAAAAGAACTGCTCATTGAAAGAACAAAAAACAAAAGAACTGCTATCAACTGAGCACCTCTCCGGTTCAGGCAGGTATTCTTTTAGAGTTTTTATACACATATGAGGACTGGCTGAAGTGTTTGCCACACTTAAAGGGACTTCTCCTCTGTGTGGATACGAATATGCCTTTTACAGTTTGTCAGGTTCACAAAGGTGTTACGGCAGATCTCTCCTTCAACTAACAGTATGTGGTCCTCAGCTGCCACCTTCTTACACCTGGACAGGACGTACTCTGAAGCTCTATTCGTGCACGGGCGATCAACAGATCCAAAGGAAGAGGAGAGGTCTGAATCTACACTAGTCTCTGATCGGGGCACTGCTTTGGGGATGATGCAGCCAAAGGCCAGAATGCTCTGGTTTGGCTCGATGATTAGTGTGTCACTGAAACCATGTTACTGAGATGGTAGAAGTTGCTGAAAGGGGACAGGAGTTACTGGAAAACAAGGGAGGAAGAGCAGTCAGTGGCGTGAGCGGAAGAGGTGTTTGTTTCCTCTGAGTTTTGACATAGTTCAGCAGCCGAGGTCAACGCTGCGCTGCACACTGGGATCCCCGCCTCCACCTCTGTCCACTCTTGGTTCTCCACCTTCATCACCATAAATGGAGCTGAGAGGGCCCTGAAGTGAGAGCTGGAGGCTTTCATAATACAATTAGATAGATAGATAGAGAGAGAGAGAGAGAGAGAGAGATAGATAGATAGATAGATAGATAGATAGATAGATAGATAGATAGATAGAAACTTTATTGATCCTGCAGGAAATTCAGTCACAATAACAGAATATAAGAGAACGAAACAAGTAAAATATCTGAATAAATACGTATCTTATTTATAAATAGGAATAAAAATCGAATAATGACAAAAACAAATAGTCATCATAGCAATAAATCCTGGTATAAGCAAAATATTAATCACAATGCAAAAATGTGCCAGATTACGAAGATCACTTGAACGCACCAGAGGTCACCCTAGCTCCTCCCTTTGGTAGATCTCAAAGATCTGGATGGGTATTAACTGCATAAGGATAATAAAAACCTCCATGACACTTAAACCACTGTACATTGTTTAAATAGTAGAGATTACATTGTGTAATCTCTACGGTTTAGGAATGCACACGGATGTGGGGGCTAACGTTAGGGGCTTGTCTGGAGCGAGGGGAGGGCACTTCTAACTTTACTGCTCCTAATACGTAACAAGGCCAACAGAGAGAGCTAGCGGCTAGTTAGCCGACCTACTTCATAACAGCAAACGTTACATCACTTGGGACCTCGTCCTACCTGTGTAACACTGCTGAAGGAACCAAGGATACATAATTCATGCGACAGGCGCATAACCGTTAGTGACATTGGTGTGACACATTGACCTGTTAAACTTGACTAACGTTACACCGAATAAACAATTTCAGTGACAGTGCAGATTTGCTGTTTCGAAGGAACTGTCAAGACGTGGTAGATTTCATCGTGCCCTGTAAGTAATGCTAGCTAAATGCTGTTTTGCCGTTTGTGTAAGAACAGGCCTCCAGATAATGTTGGCTAAGCTAGCTTACATACCAGCTAGCTGTTGGTATTCACATTGCTGGCTAAAGCCAGTAAACTGAACTGCAATACGGCATTTGCGCCGCCTGTCCAGTTAGGACAGTTTGTCTTTTCCTTCAACATAACGCTAACGTTAGTGGCTTTGGCCTGGGCCTAACCTAGTTAGCAGCGGTGCCTATTCATTTACGTGTGTATTCTGTTTTCTGATGTTAGCTAGAATTTAGCTGTGATAGCCCCACCAGCCTTTTCATCTCATGTGGTTAAGTTAATGTAAGTTTCCAGCTGTAATTTAGCTAGATCTGTGTCAAACTAACGTTAACGTTATCCCCATTGTGTTTTTCCTAGCTAACTTAAATGCTAACTGTGACGTTCAAGTTATGAAATGTTTATCCGGCCTCACTAGGACCTCTGCCTCTAGCCTCCAACTAATTTAGCTTCGTTTTAATCCGTTATATTCTCCTGTATTCATTTTGTATTTTCAGGGTTCTGAGCCAAAATTAGAGCATGTCCTGTCCATGTACTTCGGCTGCGAGATTATTCTTAAATTCTGCGCACAGAGGTAAGAATTGAAAAACAAACCACCTGCCAACTGGCTAAAGCTGCACGACATTGCGGTGTTAGCTGCTGCCTATAACTAGGTCTGTCTAACGTTAACCCAGTTTGTGTTGTTCGTGTTTTTCTGCGGTCATGTAATTGAAACGTCGGTAGCATTGTGTAATCTAGCTAAGACAGCTCTGTTAAACCTGCGTTAAGTAAGAGCACCACATTTGACATTTTAATGTTATCATAAAAGCAGTTTTTAATCTGTCAGAAATGTCACTTATAATGCAATGTTTGTTAACAAGTATGGATTATTCCTCATGGCCAAAAGAGTGCTCTTATGCAGCTTATCGAGTTGGTATATACCAACTCGATACAGGCACAGTAAGTTGGCCATTAGATTGACATTTTTTTTGACCCACCCGGTCTTTTGTGTCCTATAAAGTGCTCTGCCCCAACGATGTAAATTACAAGAAAAAATTCTAATTATGAAGAGTGCTATCTGTATAATTAGGGCTTGTTATTACAATTCAAGGTAATATTTGTGGTGTGTGTGTATATAGGTAAAATGAAGCAACATATTTTTCCTCCATTCATTTAAAACTTGTGCTCACAGATAACAATATTGATAGGAGTTAAAAGGGATGTTGCTCTCGTTACAGGATTGTCATGCTCCCGGATTCAGTTGTTTTCTCTGAGTAGACAGGGGTCTCGGGAAACTCACTTACCTCCCCGGGTCCGGGTGAGGTCGTTTTCAGAGACCTCTGTTTGCTATGCCTCCAAAGATGGGACAACGAAAGACAGTGGAAGTGATGGAAAGGTACTTTTGTGGGAGGGCCTAATCTTGTTCATGGTATCCCATCCACTTTGCACATGCCAAAAATAATAAAGAATATAATGTTTGCTGTAGCAGTCATGTTTTGTTTTTTTATGTGTCAATGCAGAAAAGCATCAGTGAGGGAAAGAGGCTGTCTGGCTCTGGAGGATCAGGCAAGGGGGGAAACCAGCTCCGCTGCCCCAAATGTGGAGATCCATGCACACATGTAGAGACTTTTGTATGTGAGTAACTTTATAAATACAGGATACACATTCACCAGGACATGATGTAACCATTGGTGAATGTGAAAAAATATCATTGTCACTATCAAGTGGACACTTCCCATCATAGATGTTATGGGAGTCTCAGCATTGATTTCTGGCATTACGGACACTGTCACTACTTTGAAATGATGCTGGGAGGATGAATTAAGTGCAGTGATATATTTTTCTTTACTCAAGGCCAAATTGGTTTGGATGTGCATACTTTTTTTGAGACATTTCACATGCCAGATAGCTGCTGTTCTCAGAAAACCAAGAAGTAAAGCTAACACAACAAAGTACTTGAATGTTAAAATTGAAAACCTTCATGGCACTTTTTAAATGGAGCTATAAACACTACCAATCTGGTACTCATAAATCTTTTAGAATAAAAGCTTAGAATTATGTGTTAATGCTTTTTGATTCTGGTCTGAGTTTCAGTCTCATTCATTCCAGCTGTCTTCAACTTGAGCAGTCTTTGTTTGAAACCTAGCTTGATATAGTTTTTTGCTGTCACGGTCTCTGAACCAGGCATTGAAATGCCTCAGTACTGAATATATTCTGTTCTTTTGCAGCGTCAACACGATTCGTCAAATGTGAGAAATGCCATCACTTTTTCGTGGTTCTCTCAGAGACGGACTCTAAGAAAGGGTTAAACAAAGAGCCAGAATCTGCTGCTGAGGCTGTGAAACTGGCATTTGCACAGAAACCTCCCCCTCCCCCGAAGAAGGTACGAAACCGTTTTGTATGAAATACATCATTACACTTCCTCTTACCAAAAGTTCATTTTACTGAGTCTGAATGTATTTATTTCAGATTTATGCTTACCTCGACAAGTATGTTGTTGGCCAGTCCTATGCAAAAAAGGTGTTGGCTGTTGCAGTGTACAATCACTACAAGCGCATCTACAACAACATCCCTGCTGGGAGTCGGCAGCAGGTGGAGGTGGAAAAACAGGCCTCCCTAACACCTCGTGGTCAGTACTGCATTTTGACATGCTCATACCGAAACAAATGCTCTTGTAACTGTTCACACTTGTTAAATCAAAGTAATTAAATATGGGAGCTGGGAATTTTTACTTGTCAACAGATTAAGAGTTTACCAGAATATCTTGATTGCTTTGCGGTCAAGAGCCATAAAATCAACACAAATAATTGATTGCAGAGGTACTAACTGTGGCTTCCAAACTTAACTTGAACTTCCAAACTTAACTTGATTTAAAGCATGAAATCTGTATGATTTGGCATTTGTTCAATGATTATCACGCACAATTTGATTTACTTTTTTACAGGATTGTATTGGTAATGGTAATGATAATCTTTATTTAAGAACTTTGATCCTCTCCTTGTAGAGCTAGAGATGAGAAGACGAGAGGATGAGTACAGATTCACAAGTAAGTGATTGGTCCTCTTTGTTGTTATCTTGATATTGCTGGCCATTTTGAAGTCATGTCTTTTTAAATCAGCTTTTTGTTTGGATTGTATTTTCATGAGTTGTGCAAATGCCAAAATTTACAGACCGTCGTCGCTCGTCGTTACGTCTTTTTATTGCCCTTTTCACCATGAGTTAGTCCTGGGAATTTATTATTTACAGTGATGCTCAAGCTATCAAAGTGTTTATTTATAAAATTATGTATCATTGTCCCAGTGCACTCTGGGAAAATGCCTGACCTCAAATGACACATTATTAAAAATAGCTCCAGTTCAGTTGCACTGACTGGATATTGTTGATTGCTCTTTGGTGTGTGTGTATAGAAATTAACTCCAGGAACAGCACTCTACAATCATACCTGTTATTTTTTCAACTGTCCTCACAATAAGATAAGATGGCCTAGTGACCTAGATTCAGATCTGTACTTTTACTATTTCAGTACAGCCCTCTTTGCTTAGTAACTCCACACTGGCGCTGACTGGTGCTGACTAGGGCACATGTATTTATAGGCTACATTTGAGACTTTTGCTACCCACAATTTGGCACATACACAAGAAATTACTAGGCATTTTAAGTTGTGCAATAGCAGAGCGCACCTTAATGCTTTTAAAGAGAAAACCTTGGTTATTCATCTCAGCCTTTTGTTCAAATTGACCGTAAGAACACTGTTCCTACAAATATACCTGTTTTTCATTCTGCATTATGTGTTCATGCAGTGTGACACAAAACTAAACCTATAACCGTCTTGTCATCGTAGAGCTGCTGCAGATCGCAGGGATTAGTCCCCATGGAAATGCCCTGGGAGCATCTATGCAGCAGCAGGCCAGCCAGCAGGCACCTCAGGAGAGGAGGGGCGGGGACGTCCTGGACTCCACTCACACTGACATCAAACTGGAGAAGAGCAACATTGTGCTTCTAGGCCCAACTGGGTCAGGTGAGTGTTGTGTCAACAGTGTTTCACATCGTACCGTTGCGCAGTGACCCCTGTGAGATCATTAAAATGTACACTCTTACCTAAGCACACGTAGTTATAAATATGGATCTGTCTTGCCAAGTGAACCATTTTGATGTTTTGGCCTTCACCACTCACAGGAAAGACATTACTGGCACAGACGCTGGCCAAGTGTCTTGATGTTCCATTTGCCATTTGTGACTGCACCACACTAACCCAGGCTGGATATGTGGGAGAAGATATTGAGTCAGTTATTGCCAAACTGCTGCAAGATGCCAACTATTCAGTGGAAAAAGCACAACAAGGTATGAATGGCAGGACAAATAAATGCAGACTTTTCCATATTTGAATCATCTGCAGACAGTTTTCCAAAGCTTACAGTATTGTATATTTAGATGTTTGAATGTGTTTTTCCTACCTTTCAGGTTGCCATTTGTTTCTGTTCATTCAATAGATCACAAAAAAATTGCGTATACTAGAGACTTGCATTTCATAGGCAATCCATTGTTGCAAACTTCCTGCCCAGGTTTATTTTTTGCTTAAGTTCATGCTATGTTTAGTTTAATACCCACGTTGATTTGAAAAGTGCATTCAAATTGTAGTTAGAAGGTCCAGCCTCTTACAAATTTTCAAGTAAAACATGAACAAGGTTGAATTGCTTGAAAAGGTTCGCAAAAAAGACGCTGCAGGTTTGTGTTTTTGTGAACATTTTTTCCATTCATTTGAATTTAGAGGACATTATGTCAGTTCTGCAGAGGCAGTGTAGTCATCTGATAGTAAGACACAATCCTGGTGGTCCAAATCGTGCTGCACTGACAATGTAAACAAAGAAAACCAGATACCTTGCTAGAGGCCACTTAGCACAGAACAAAGCCCGTATAAGAGATTTAGAATAAGACCCTGTAGCATTTTCTAGCACAGCAGGGGATCTGTTTGAACTGGAACACACTAAGAAAATAGACAAACACAATGTTCATAAAATTTGGGAAACATACTCAACCCTGCATCTTCTTTTTTGGTAAGCTTTTAAAGGGCATTCCAACCTTCTTCCTGTTTTACTTGGAAACACACTGGAGATGATTGGGGAGATGACTGAAACTGAAGTTGTCAACATTCAAAATGTGACTGCAGAAGCGACTGATTAGTGACTTTCTCTGCCTTTATAACGTGAAAAGTAACATGTACAGGCCACTGTTTTAACAAGCTGTTATATTTCTTTAAAAGTCAGCTACCAAGCAGCACTGTGTTCACACAGTATTTGCAAAAACCCTGAACAATAAGCAGACATGGGCATTGTGAAAAGGATGATGTGGAAAGTTAATGGTAGGCTGTCTGGCAAACAACCAAATAGGAAAATGTGTTTTTCAGATTTATCAATAATACATGAGATGCAGCATTCCTCTAGGAAACACACAATGTACCCCTCTGCCAGTAAATAGCCCTGGAAGAAAAGATTGTTTACAAACTAAATTGAAATGTCCATGAATTTTAACTCTGGGTGTGAAGTTTAGCCAGAGCTGCAGAGAACTTCAATGCAGGTGTTATTAGTAAATAACCAAAAAAAAGGTATACTTATGAAAAATGGTAAAGTATGCATGCAGTGTTGTAAATAGGCTAAAACATATAAAAACACTTGTCTGGTACATAGAGTTCAAATTTGACTTATCTGTCCGCAGTGCACAGTTGGTTTGCAGGAAATATTATCATTATCATTAACTTGACATATAAACAATAGATAAAACTAATAGCAGACAGTTGCCAATGCCAGGCGTGAGTGTAGAGTTTCAGGGAAGCAGCAAATACACATTAGAAAGTAGCTGAGCACCAATTATCAGGGCTCCCGCGCCCACTGTGCACATTTAAAAAATGCTGTTTGTGTTGGGAATTCTGGAGCGGA
>OMLF01050030.1:97922-110382 GCA_900302615.1 Holocentrus rufus
AAGCTGTACATATCATCTGACAGATGATATGTCTGACGGATATGTCATTAGTCATTCAACTCCCAAATGAATTTTCTGCCTCGGGAGATGCAAAGGATTAGTCTTATTCAGCAAATCTGGACAGTATAAAAGTTATTTAGTGTGGAGTTACCCTGTAACATCATGACACCCTGGTTGAAAACATGTAGGAGGCCTGCAGGAAAGAATACCTGTTTTTCTTGCCATTAGCATGGCTGAGCCACTTAGCACAGGTTAGGACCTATAGAGAATGGAGAGGAGATATTAACATAGATAACAAGTTTCTGTCTACCACCTTCATGTTAAGCCTGTATGTCACTGAGGCTCCTAAACTGTACTCTTGCTATCTTGATGACCCCTTTCATGATCCTAACTGCAGTGGTCTTCCCACTATTACCAAAATTTACTCACCAAAAAATTATTTAAAAAATCATATTCAATAAAAGTTGCATAAAACAGGGACAAAAGGGGTCTTAACAGCCTGAAACCAGGCACATAGAGTTGATTTTAGCTTTTCATTCATAATTTTCATCTATTCACCATTCTCAGGCTGATTCTGGACATTTGTTAGTTACTGAAGTGTTAAATTTTAAATGAGAGTGTGATCATGCTCTTCCTTTTCATGTACAGGCATCGTGTTCCTGGATGAAGTGGATAAGATTGGCAGTGTACCCGGAATACATCAGCTGAGAGATGTAGGAGGAGAGGGAGTCCAGCAGGTCAGTTTTCAACCTGTCTTACAGTAAGAAAACATTTCCTGGAATTGGTTTATACAGATTGTGGAATGGAGCAAAATATATCTCAAGCACATTGTATTTAGTAAAATTCTGACTTAAAACCCATCAGGAGAATTCAGTGTAGTGATTTTTCTTTTTTGACTTTTTGACTTTGTTTTCCTTGTCTCATGATGGTTGCCATGTACTTGTTATTTCTGACTCCTTCACCTCTCTCTCTCTCCTGTCAGGGGTTGCTTAAACTCCTCGAGGGCACGATTGTCAACGTTCCCGAGAAAAACTCCAGGAAGCTGAGAGGAGAAACAGTGCAGGTTGATACAACAAACATCCTCTTTGTTGCATCTGGTGCCTTCAATGGACTTGACAGAATCATAAGCAGAAGAAAGAATGAAAAGGTTGGTGAAAGGGCCTCATATGTATCCTCTGTGTAGGTGCTGGTTTGAACATGCCACCATTCCTGCCTCTGATTTCTTCCTCATGCTCCATTGCTTTGCAGTATTTGGGTTTTGGAACTCCCTCCAACTTGGGGAAAGGGCGCCGTGCGGCGGCTGCGGCGGACCTGGCCAACACCAGCGGTGAGACGGACACAGTGGCAGAGATTGAGGAAAAGGACAGGCTGCTGAGGCATGTCGAGGCCAGGGACCTGATTGAGTTTGGCATGATCCCAGAGTTTGTTGGCCGTCTTCCTGTCGTCGTGCCTCTGCACAGCCTGGATGAAGAGACACTGGTGCGAATCTTGACTGAACCACGCAACGCTGTGGTGCCGCAGTACCAGGCTCTCTTCAGCATGGACAAAGTAAGGGCTTTGCTTAAGTCCACGCTACTGTACAGTGTTGTGACAAGAATGAGTAAAAGCATTAAGAGCAGGTCACACGACTGCAGCTTTAATGCTTCAACCAGTTTTTAAATATATTTTTGCATCCAGAGTACAGTCATTGCTGTAATATTACCCACAAGCGCCTTTTTATTTATGTCTGATTTATGAGATGTCACAGTTGTAATTAACATGTTTTTTTTTCCCCAGTGTGAACTCAATGTGACTCCAGATGCCTTGAGGGCGATTGCTAGGTTCGCTCTTGAGAGAAAAACTGGAGCTCGTGGGCTCAGATCAATCATGGTATGTGAATTCACCAAAAGTATCACACTTTTATTTATTTATTAACTACTACTGTTCACTAGGCCTGTCACAATTGTTACATAATCGTATGATCATGCATATTTGAGCTGATTGCGATTGTTTTGCATAATTCTTAGGTTTCACAATCGTATTTCCATCCAAACGTTCAGGGGATTTAAGACATTTAAGAAGGGTTGCAATAAATAGAATACAAATTAAATCTATTTCCAGCAGTTGGGCTGAAAAAATGTTTTGTGTTGAGTTTTGTTTTGTTTTGTTTGTTGTTTTCTGCCCCTCTTCTCCCTCTGGCTGTATGGCATCATTCAAAATGAGAGCGATGCTCACTCAGTCAAGCACATTTGTGCTGAGATCTTCACTGAGGCGTGTAGGCAAAAAAGACAAATCATTAATTGCTATTATTTTGGTGGCAATTGTCAGCCAAAATGTCACGACTGTGACAGCCCCACTACTGACTCACATGCTGACATAAAATGTCTTCAACAGGAAAAGCTCCTTCTAGAGCCCATGTTTGAGGTGCCTCACTCCGACATCATGGCTGTAGAGTTGAACAAGGATGTCGTCCACGGCAAATCAGAGCCCCGATACATCAGGTCAGTATTTCACTCCTCACAGATCTGGGTCATGCATGTTTGTTGATTGAGATCAGATTGCTCAAGCCCAGCACACAGAGTCTCGTACGTTATGTGATGTGAAACCTGAACTGGAGTTCCCATTTGAATTTCAGGGCACCGGCCAAGGAGTCAGCAGAAGAGGAATACGACTCGGGGATTGAAGAGGAGAACTGGCCTCGGCAGGCAGACGCTGCCAACAACTGAACCACCTGCTATTCATTACACAAAACCCCTTAAGCCATCGCAATCTAAAATCATTAGATTTCCATGAACCTTCAATGGATACGACTGTGGGTTCTTACGACAGCCCCTGACCCCCTAACAACCATGCTGTGGAAGTTGTAGTAAAGGTGGTGAAGCTGCTGGTTCTCACTAGGAGTGTTTTCATGATGAACAAGGTTATGAGTGTATAACAACCTTTGGTCCTGTGCATCAGATGTTAATTCTTTAGAGGTGCTGTCAAAAGGCGGACCTTATAGATTATTTCAATCTTTGGGGATTGTTAACATTTTATCTATCTGAAGATAATGCAATTTTATTCAAAAAAAGAAAAAAAAAGAAGAAAAAAAGATTCATAGCTAGATGATTTGTTTTCTTTTTTGTGGTGATAAGTTGAAAAGGCAAGGGAAGCAAATGGACATTATGGGATCACACTGTACACTTGAAAACAGGGAGTTGACAACGTGCAAATGAAATGTTTTCATGTTACATACCACAAGTAATGCCTTAAGTCAAAAGGGCATGATATTCCATGAGCACATCAATATTTTGATGTTTTCTTCTTAACCACCATTTTAATAATGGTGTTCACAATGAAATTTGGGCTGTAAATGTTGAGCTACACCAATTGGGTAGCATTTGTTCGCAGTTTGTATGGCACGACCTCTAATTAGGAAAACATATCGTGAAGTGTAATATACAAGCACCAGCACACTAAGCAAAGTAGGTGAAAGTAATGGTAAACTTTTTAAACTGCCAGAATGGTTATTTTTAATTGTTACTTCCTCCTTTGCCCCACTCTTTAGGGAATGTATGTGTTTGCCTACAGATCTTTGTATCACAGGATTAGATCAGAACAGCAAAGTTTTCTTTTCTGCTTGGCCCAGCTTTTTGAATTTCTCCTCACCTTTACTGATGTAATGTCATGTTACTAAATGGTACCTCAATAGACATGTCTGTAATCAAGCCTCCACTTTAATGTAATCATCAAACTGAACCATGCTGCTGTCCTCTTCAAAGCTGTATGTGCTATAAAATGAGATTATGCTAGGTTTGTTCTCCCTCTGCTTTAAGTTCCCTTTGCTTTGAGTCAAGATTCAAAACTGCTCTTTTTCTCAGTTTTCAGAGGTCTGTTACAGAAGCTGTAAGCCCCCAAAGTTGTGAAATTTATTGATGTGATTGTTTAAATATATAAATAAAAATGTATATCTCTGTACAGAACCTTTGTTTTGTTGTCCTTCATCTCTGAAACCTGTCAGCTATACGTGTAACTCACACTCAGACCGTGACATCATGTGGTTAGAATTCATTTTACTACAAAGTGAGGATGGTGGCATGTTCCAGGGCAGATTTTCTCTGCACACAATGAACTGCACTGCAACCGAGAGTATTAACTACAGACATCACAACATAGTGTTATAAGCGTCTCTCCTTATTGTATAAGCAGCTAATCTCTGGAAGACAGTGTTCCTTGTTTCCCAATACCTCAGCATTTCCCTAATCCCATTCAATTGCTTCTCGGAATTAGGGAGGCGCACTGCATCCAAATTTGTGTATGTGAATATGGATGGTGCGGTTCCAGTCAGCAAACTAATTAATGTAATATTCAAACAATTTATGGCATCATAGCTTACATTGGAGATGCATTATTTGTACAAAGACAGGACTAATATTACCAGTTCAATTTTCTCCTTTTCTTCCCTTTTCCTTAATTTTTCTTTCTTTTTCCAAATATGATTCAGGTAGATGATGTATAGAAATACTCTGCTATAATAGTGTTATTGACTGTAGCCAAGCAGGCAGTCTTGTGACGGGTTTTCCAAGAAGGTATTGATAAATAGTTCCGCTGATGATGTCAGGGGCTTAGTGATGAGGAGATTTATATCCAGTGATCACCGACGTGATCACAGGATCATGTCTTAGTCATATACTCCACACACCTGTCGTTGCTTCAGAAGGCTGCGGACCGCTGAGAGGATACTGTAAACAACAGGTGAGTGCTGAGAAAATGCAATGAGAGTCTGTTCTGCAACTGGAAAACTATCACATTCAGAGTTGATTTCCTTCTGTAAACATTGTTGATAGGTATTTAATGTGTGGGGTTAATTGCTTGGTTAATTGAATTCACTTTTAGCTGCTGTCTCCATCACAGGCATTACCTGACACAAACTGGACTCAGGAATATGATTGTTCTGATGCAGGCTATTTGTTGGTGAGCTGTACTTGGGTGCATTTTGGTGACAATGAACAGTCTGGAGGATGTTCCATTTCAGACGCCAATGGGTTCACTGGAAGAGAAAGTGGAGTTGGTGACGGCTCCAGACATCACCGTCCCAGACCTCCGGATACTGCGAGACACTGAGGTCAGACATCTGCCATACTTTCATTTTACTCTTAAGCTTAAATGTCTTCAAAATCCCACTATTGGTAGTGAAGTGTGAGGAAGTTACATATCTGAGAGCTTGTGAGATGTGCAGGCCAGCTGATATTGCATTCACTGTTTAAGTTCTTAAGATCTTTTGTGTCATTTGAGACTGGTGTTTTTCTGTTGCAGTACCAGTTCACCCTGGAGAACTGGGTTTTGACCGGGCGGCATGAAACTTACCGTAGGGGAGCCCGGCCAGTCTGTCAGGCCTCGGGATGCTCCCCATCCTGCCCTCCATACTGGCTGATGTTCAGCAGCCCTCAGGAGAGTCGCTGGGACAGGCGCAGGAGCAGCGACCTGTGGGCCCCCGCTCCCCGTCCCCGGAGTCACAGCCTGAGCTCTGCGGATTCCCGCTGCATGCACCACCGCACGGTCAAGTTCCTCATCTCTGACTCAGAGGATGAGGGTGGCTATTCTGAGGACAATGAGGGTTCCTCCACTGATGATGCACCTCATTGCATCAAGAACAGAGAGCGGCCAAGGAGCGCTGCACCAAAAGACCCTATCTCCAGAGTCAAAGACCTCCACTTCGGCCCTTCCAGCCACCACTGCAGGCCGGCTACCCCTCCGAGCCACGGAGCCCGGAGGTCCTCCTCACCTGCTCTCCAAGACTGCAGACAACTTCAGCATGGTTCACAGGTGGCCAGTCCCCTCCGCAATGGGCAGAAGAACAGCAAGAAGAGGCAGCGCTCACAGAGCTGCACAGCTGTACACAGCAGAAAGTACTCCCTGAACTCACAAACTCCTGCCCCAGCTCCAGCCAGGCTGCAGCAGCTGCGGCCCTCCTCCGCAGGACCAATTGGCAGAATCCGCAGGCAGAAGGTTGACTTTGTTGATACTGTCCGCTTAGGTCATTTATTATATCCTCATCTCTTTGTGGAAAAACAATACTGTCCTCTTCATAACCCACTATATTTGTCTGTTCTTAGGCTCTGCGGACTGGTGGCTCTCATGGGGTTTTCTTTGATACGTCTGTGGAGCTGCTGTCAGCTCTCAGCCAGGAGGAAAGGGAGCTGCTTGAAGCCATCACTGAGAAGGGCTACTCTTTACGCACGGCCATACTGGCATTGCAGAAGACAGGCTATCGCAGCCCAGAGAAGGCAAGTCTTATGAAATTGCTGATTGGAAGGTCAAATATTTCCCACTGTTGAACAGGAATCATGTTTAATTTATGCCAGCTCTGCCTGTGCTTTATCAAGGTCCAACATGTTAACCTCACAGTTACTTGTCCTTTTCCCAACAGATTCTGAGCTTCCTAATGGCAAGTGATCGTCTGTGCAAACTGGGTTACGATGAAGCACAGGTAGAAGAGGCCTTGGAGATGTTTCAGAACTGTGAGAGCAAGGTGAGGAGCTCTTTGGAGTTGATATGCAAAAGCAGATGAGCCAAATACACAGTGGTACGTTTTGACCTTCACTTCTGTGTGAATTAACACTTTCGTTAATATTCATTTCAGGCTGCTGAGTTCTTGCGCCTCCTGGCACAGTTTAATGAGATGGGCTTCCAGCAAAGTATGATCAAGGAAGTGCTGCTTGTCCATGAAAACCACCGTGAGAGGGCCCTCGAAGAGCTAATGACGCGCATGGCTTGAACAGAACATCCCCCTTTTTAAAGACTAGATGGAAAGAGATTTTTTTCCATGTGTCAAATGTAGTAATTATATATAGTCAAAACCTAAATGATTAATGAACCTGTACAACCCAAATGACTGCCGAGGCTGCAATCAAAACACCCCTGGGATAGTTGTGAAATAATGAATAAAATGCACTGCCTATCATACACAGAAAATAAAAATGTACAATTATAATCCATTAAATTTGTGATTTAAAAAAAAAAGTTTATTTACAGTTTGTCAAAAACAGCATTCAAAAATTTGACTTGATGAAGAGCAAAATGGCTGTCATTCCAGCCTATGGAAAACAAACCATTGTCCATTCAGAAAATCTATGGCTGTAAATTGAAGGATAGGAACGCTAGATATTACTCATAATGGTTCATTTAAAATGGCTGTACAATAAAAGCATAAAATAAAAATCAAACATTGTCATGGCGTGAGTGCTTCTAAAGCGTGCAACAGAAATTTATACAGAAAAAAATTGCTCTGGCACAGACTCTCAATCTCACAAAACGTAGCTGTTCAACCCTAAACACATTCAGCAGCTAGTGCCTAAAAAAGTTCACGCAATATAAAATATATGTACATATTTTTTTTTCAGACTTAGGACTAACATTTAAAAAGCCACAGACCCATTTCCCTTGTGCGCACTGCAAAAAGAGACAATGAAAACTACACGAAACCACCACAGAAGTTGGATGACTCCTGGTGCGGGTGCAGCTCCCGGGACCCGTTAGTGATGGCTGATGGTAGAGTTCAGCTGTCCCGTCTTCAGATTGGACTTTGAGGCTTTGGTGAGATCTCGCTGTAAAGGAGAGGCATATTTTAATTCATCTTGATTTCATATTGGTGGCAAAGGTACATGTCAAACTATTAAATATGCAAGTCCTGCACTCATAAGCACACTGCGTTAGCTTGTCTTCACTATTCAGCAATTCAACTATTATGAGGGGGTTTCATTACAAAATGGTACATATCTATTATCGGAAAAATAATAAATGAGTAAATGAATATATAAAATGTATGAAATAAGAAAATAAACTTCTTTAAGATAGTGTATTTTAAAATCTTGTGCTTTTTTTTGTTTTTCTTAAAGGCTGAATGCCCAAACCAAGGTCTTAATTTCTATTTGAGACAGCATTATACATGGAAACATAGTCACAGTGCCATCACAAACAGTAACTTGAGCACAAATCTTGTGCATGCAATAATCATGTGTTTTCTTTTAGGACAACACCACTTACTGTTGCACATTGTTTGAGTGGATTTATTATATTCCTTATATTTAAGAAAAGCCAATTGGGGGATATCTACTGAAGAACAGGAGGCTAAAAGTTAGCAGTGGGGTCATTCAGCCGGTTTCCAGCACAGCGAGAACTATGAGAATAACATTGTTCACTACAGCACTACATTCCACTTAGGGGATAAATAAAATGACATTTTTTTCAAAATATGTTAACTATCCTTTTACTATAACAATTAACTCAAGTCAGCTAGGAATAGCAAGTTTTGCTATCATGCAAAAGCTATTTGTCACAGGATTACAGTGTTGTTGAGTATGAGACTTAAAATAAATTTTAAAAAAAATTAAAGAGTCTATGTAGTATGAGCTGCTTTTCCCGTGTTCTGTTTCACCATTGGGGAAACAGAGCAAGTGGAAAATCAGCCCAAAACAATAGTTACTCATTCCTGATAACATTGTGTTTAGTAGTATAGGACTAGAAAAATGTTGACATTACCGCAAACTCTGAATAGGTGCCAGCAACAGAATTTAAGGTGATGTTGCGATCTGGGCTATCCTGAGATCTTAACACACTGCCCAGAGCATTTCTACTGAGGTGGGAAATGTTTTCCTTGTTTCTGTCAAGTGCACGGGGAGTCTTTCCATGCCCGGTGTGTCGCAGGCCAAGACCCTGTAATGGAACCATCTGCAATTAGAAAAGGTTTTCTTCTCTTTCCTTTAATCGCATGACGTGAATCTGGTCTGCAAAGGAGCGGTGAGAGGACTGTGGTTAGCTTACCTTGCTAGCAGACAGAGGTGGTTTCTGGAGTGACGAGTGGCAGATGGTTCCACTAAAGGCAGAGCCAAGGGTGCTGTTAGGAGTGGAGATGGTCGAGGTGCCATTGAGCTAGGGAACAAGAGGCAGGACAGTGGGTCAACTTTCCTCCAGAATCTATCGCTCACTGTTAGCATTTCTGCACATGCAGAACACACACAAAAAATACAGCTCCTTACCCTTCGTACTTTGCCAGGTGTGGGAGTACCTGCTATCCGCCTTTTGGATGGTGTCCGCATGGCAGTTCCATACAGCATATCCTCCTCAGTCTGTTTGTTTTTCTTCATTTGCTGTTTCACAAAACAAAAACAATCTATTAAAACTGGAAAACCATTTCATGAAAAAGGAAACAAGACTTACACTTAGTCTTTAGTCTCAGTGAGCAGTTACCCTTTCTGCTTTCTCTTTTTCCTTTTCTGCATGGTGGACATCCCACTGCTGCTGGACATACTCAAGGAACTTCTGTCCATTAACCAGGAACTCCCTGCCATGCTCCTGTTCCCAAAGGTCAATTTGGACCTTCAGACTCTTCTCCAACTGGAACAAACAGAGCAACACTGATGCAACTCTACCACCAAACACTGAATATTTAACACTGTTGCCATTTTGACAGATTTAAAATGTTGACCATGGGCTGTGCTTTCCCATTTCCAATTTCCAATTTCCAAAATATTCTTTTTTTTTAGACTCACACAAATGCTGTCAATTTGATATCCAAAGCTGGTTCATGCACCAACAATCTCTTTCCCCTCATATATTGCCTGCTGCTTAATTATTGTTTAATTTGATAACATAAAATTTGATGACTGAACTTTTATGTGTTAATGTGGAGTAGTTAGAGACATTTCCTCACCTTAGGCAGACCTCTCTGCAGGTCAGTCCTCTGCTTTTGTTCTTTAAGAAGGTTCCCTCCTCTGTTGTTTAACCGGGAAGGATCACTGGCCTTTCTCTGTGGTAGAAATACATGGATCCAGAAGGTGTTACTATACCAATTGCTAATTCATTTCACACACAAGACAAACTTTTGGCATTGCATCTGTGCCCTAATGGAGTCATCTTATTTGCACAGGGGTGTGGAAAATATCATAGGATTGTGAATATTTTCATCTGTCCACATTTATGCGAACGGCACTCACATCAAGTTCCAGGAACAATGTCCAGTTCTCTCTCCAATTCGTGACACCCTCAAAGAGCTCTCTGTGATCCTCATGATACTTCTTCAAAGTCAAGACCTCAGCCTCATGCAGGTTCAGAAGCTCCTCAGTGAAATCATCTGTGTGGAGAGACATTCACTGAGAACCACTCTGTCTCTGATTATGAACAACATGTATCCAGTGAAAATAGGGTTTTGTGCTGTGATTTAACAACCACTAACCATCATGATATGAAACGAAAGCTTGGCGCTGCTCTTGGCTGTAGAAGCACCTCTCCCAGAGAAGGGCAATCTCAACTCTTATGGCCTCAATGACACTTTTCATGCTCTTCATCTTCAGGACATTTAGACGCTGGACTTCAGCCTGGAGCTGCAAAAACAGAATACAAAACATGAGTACAAATATAAGCACTTTGTGAAACAGCATGCAATTCAATATCTCAATAAATAACTACTCATTGTTATGACAAAAACAATGCATTATTTTCTTACTGCTTCAACGTTCTTCTTCTTTGACTTGACCATGTGCTCAGAGAAAGCCTCCCTCTCCTCTTGGGGAATCTGAAGTCTTTCCCACAGACCTTGGATCTTAGTGCGGTATTCTGAACAGCAGCGCTCATTTTCAGCCTTCCGTTCTTCCAACTGGTGGAGGAAGCATTAAAAAAAAGAAAAATGCATTATAATACTTAATACTACTGGCTGTTAAATCATAACTTGAGATTACATTAAGCCTCTGCAAGCAAATATCACCTGACTGAGAAGCAGGTGGAGAGCAGCAATATTGTCTTTAGACAGACAGAAGGCATCCTCATCCTCACACATCACATCCTTCTCAAAACTTGTATCTGGGAGCTGTTCCAGATCATCCATACACAAGATGATCTGCTTCTTCGTGTTTGCAAATTCATCACGACGACGCTCCTGGTGGGAGAGGGAGGCAAACAGACAGAAAATGGGCACTGACAATCATGTAAACCGCATTTGCCACAAACTTTATATCACTGAATACCAACAAAAAAATATTACAGTTGAGATAAATGTACAGAAAACAAGCAGTGGCACCTTCTCTTTGGTCAGATCATCAAGGTATGAGCGATAAGTCTCCAGCTGCTCCAATGACGGGGTAGCATCCTGGTCAATGCAGTAGGGGGTGGAACACATTATATCACACAGCTCGCGGTCCTTAGCTATAAGAGCTTTGAGGTCCTCCATTCTCTGCTGCTTGTGTTTCCTCATGACCTCTAGACGGGTGCGGCTGTCCTTCTCCAACTGCAACATAGTGCAGCCGTCCTCCTCCTAAAGAGGCAAAGCAGTAAACAGTCAAAATAAACGGTTGGACAGAACAGTTATTGATTAACAACCACATATGTCTTAATATGTACCTCAAATGTGGGCATCTGAAGTTCACTGCACAAAATACTGAGTTCCTTGCGACAGGACTCTATGCTGCTCAGCAGCCTGTTCTTGAGGCCCACTTCCTCTGCAATCATCATGTCCAGTAGACCCTTGAACACAAATGAAAGCAAGGACCGTCAGTCCGCAAGGTCCATAAGGCAAAACAACAAACAGTGGTCTTTTTTTTCCCCTCGCAGTCAGTGTGGAACTTACTTTAATGTGCTCATGGACAACATCGGTCCTCTGTAGGCGCTGGTCCTCAGGAATCCCTATTTCTTCCCAAATGTCCTTCAACTTGGTGAGTGCTTTATTGAGACAGGTCACAGACTCTGCCGCATGGACTTCGCTGGAATAAAAAGGCGTATTCACACAAATTAATGTTTTGGATTTCAAACACATGATACTAGAGAGCTGATCAAACAAGTATTAATATTCCATTATTGACGACTATGTTAAACCAAGCAGCTAAGCTAAGAGCTAACGTTAGTCGCTATGAACTCCACATCATGTATTCATTTTTGATTGTTATGAAATCAACCTAGTAAAATAAGCATTTTTAAACTCCAAAATTACTTAGAGCAGCATCAACAAAATGTTAACTGTGATAACGTGTCATACAGCCTTATGCCCATGAAGCTAGCTACTAACAACATGCAAACAGTGCCAGCGTAAAACGTCAACAACGAAAACGATTCTTTATTTGATTAAAATGTGTACTAACCTCCTCCTCATATCGCCAGTCCGAAAGAAAAACAAACAGAAAAAAAACAATTCTCGGTAGGGTAAAAGCGAGCTTTAATATAAGAAACAAAACCAGACACTAACGCCACCGTTACTGCCGCCGCCTCTGCTGTGTGTCTGATTCAGTCGTCGATGGTTTGAATTTTGCACAGAAACACTGCCTGGGCTCCGATTGGCTGATTACAAAAACGTCACCGGAAGTTGTTCTGCAGGGTGGAACCATAGACTGTTTATATACAGTGTATGGGTGTAACCTACATCTGACGCAGAGATTAAAAAAAAAAAAAAAAAAAAATAGAGATCTATTCTTGTTTATAGAAAATTCCATAGTCATCAAATAAAATTTTTAAAACA
>OMLF01050030.1:121427-132015 GCA_900302615.1 Holocentrus rufus
GAAACGGAGGGTCCTCTCTCTCTCTCTCTCTCTCTCTCTCTCTCTCTCTCTCTCTCTCACACACACACACACACACACACACACACACAAACACACACACACACACACACGCACACGCAAACACATTATACTCTCAGATACTCTGTTTTCAGGCGGCTCAGTCTGGACCCATGGCTGCGAATGATGAGAGACAGCAGGTCTTGCTTATCTTTAAGTCCCAAAGAGATGTCCGTCGTTTGCCTCAAAATGTCTCTCACATCATTAAGAGGCTTGACTATGTAGCCATTGAGTTGGTGCTCCTCTTTGAGATCATTGTCTTGACTTTGTTTGAACTTCACCTCCAGCTCCACCAGAGACTTGTCCACATTGGAGAACGCCTCGGCTATTTGGGAGATCTCTCTCCGGAGGAACTTCCCGTAGCTGTCCTCTCCGTCCAGGTCGTAGGCGACCGTCTTGCCGATGCTCTCCAGCAGCCTCGCGGCGTCCTCGGTCAGATGCTTGGTGATGATAAAGTCGTCCCGCACAACCGCGTCGCCGTCCTCGGGGCCCCCGCACTGCCGCACGTCCGAGAACTTGAACAGCATCTGACACTTCTCCGGGTCCTCGGTCTCGTCGTAATCGCCGTCCGGGACGAAAAAGTGATGAAAAGTGCCATTGGAAATCTCCGCTTGCAAGGGCCCGTCGTACGCAGCCGAGGAGAGTGGCAGATGTATGAGCATGAGCAGCAGCAGTGGGACAGGATCCATTATTCACCTCCTCTCTTTGGCGAAGAGCATCTGCACTGGCAGTCTGATCCACCACACAGTTTTCACTCCGACTCATGTTACACCAGTCCCCCGTCACCTAAAAGGCACAGCCCGCCTGCAGTCAGCTGGGCCCTTACACAGCTTTTTACAAAGTCACACACGTGATTACATCAGCTGAAACACTGATCTTCATACCATTCATGTAAAAGCACACATACATTTATTTATTTATTTTTGTATTTATCAATCTAATCTAATTTAATGTATAATTTAATTTAATTTAATTTATAATGATCAGAAAATGTAATCCCTGTATTTCAACGCCCAGGTTGCCTATATAATTGTCTGTTGAATGTCTTAGCAAGTCGCATGTCACAGTGAATATTTAACAAATGTGAACCTAATATGAACCTAATATGAAAAGCACAGTCAGGGATCACTGGGGATGTATTAACTTAGAGAAATTATAGTTTGTATGGGTGTGATGAGCATCATCAAGAATAGCAGGGCACAGTATAAGGCTGAAGTAGACGTATATCAAACTACACGTAGTTAATACTAGATAGTTACTGTAGCTGTGGCAATATTTAACTTGGTTCATAAGTTACTTTTGTCGCAAAAGCTTCCACAAGTTAAGTCAGCACGTTTTCTCACTGTCAGTTTTCCTTGAATCATCAACTCATGGTCAGAACTTGAACTTGAGCGTCTTGAATGAAAAACATTTGTTTGGAGACCAGACTATAGAGAAGGAGCAATCGGTGTCTGTCTGAATCCTCCACAAACTGGCCCAGTTATGACAGTCACAGATAGCTCAGTTGGGACATTTAAAGTGTGGGACTATGTGGTGTTCGCCTCTTTGTTTGTGGTGTCCTCTGGAATAGGGGTCTTTTTTGCTGTAAAGGAGAGGAAGAGGGCCTCATCCAGGGAGTTCCTGGTCGGGGGCCGGCAGATGACCTGTGGCCCCGTAGCTCTGTCCCTCACCGCCAGCTTCATGTCAGCCGTCACCGTCCTGGGATCCCCATCTGACGTCTACCGCTTTGGGGCCTCCTACATCCTGTTTGGGGTTGCTTACACAGCGGTGGTGGTGGCCACTGCTGAACTATTTGTGCCTGTTTTTTACAGATCAGGGATCACCAGCACCTATGAGGTAATTTTAATGTTCCAGACAAGCATTATCCAATTTTTAATTGCTATTTTACATTGTGTAGAGTGTTCATTTGGTGCCGTACTCAACAGGATAAGGTAGAGTTGTACTGTGAGATCAACTGAAGTGAGGGCCCTTTAGACCCAGTACAAGACTCAAGAAGCGTGTAGTCTGATGGCTGCACTGGAAAGAAATCTTCATCTGAACAAGTCATCCAGGCTCATATTCAATGTTCAAATCACGTTTTTCTCAAAACAAGTGAAAACATCTGTTTGTGCAGAGATAATTCCTCTTATTTCCAATTTTAAACAACTTGCTCCTAGAATTTTCTTGAATCAAGTGTCATTTTCTTGATACTAAAGGGCTGATCTGCCTTATTCCGCCTTGTATGAACATTTTTGCACTGAAACATCTGAAACTGCATTGGAAGCAAATGGGATTATCTCACTCTACTGGCAGACTTTTTCACTTATCTGGAGAAAAACAAGATTTTAACACTTAATATGTGCCTGAATGAGTTGTGAAGATGGAGATTTTTTGCAGTGTGTCTCTACATCATTCTCATTGTCAGATCGACTGCTTTGTGTTTTCCTTCAATGCTTGGCAACAGTCATACTGGAACATTTGGAACATTTCACATACATGTGAAATGCCTTTACACTACGCCTATACTCAGTCCTGAGTGATGGGCATCACCGCCAGCCGAGCGCTCGCTCCGTGCTCTCAGTCTCTGTGGACCCTTGTCAGAGTTCACACTGATGACTTGAATCAGGTGATTACATTACTGCACAGAGGGAGAGTCTCCAGGGCAGTAATCCCTTAGATTGCACATCCTGTGTCGGGTAATTACATCATCACAAGGTGGTTTCTTCTTCGGTTTCAGCTTGTTACTGAGACAGTTTTCTTGGCCTAGCCCAAATTGGAAACATATGGTGAGCTGTAACTATAGAGCTTGAAATTGCTGTTTCTATCTTCTGTTTGACCCATCAATGTACCATATAGTATTTGGAGCTGCGGTTCTGCAGGGTGGTTCGTGTTGGTGCGACACTGATCTACATGGTGCAGACGGTATGTTCTCAAACACAAAGACAGACATTTTGGTGTCCAAGTATGACAAAAATGTGCTGCATGTATTAAAACCTCACACAGAAGAGCTGATTGCATTACCACTTGCCAATATTTCAGATTCTGTACACAGGAGTTGTGGTGTATGCTCCTGCCCTCGCCCTCAATCAAGGTAAATCCTACATTCAGCAGACCACTGTTGACGCTGCCCGGCTGCACACACAAAAAATATTTTCCAATAAAAGCTTATTTTTCTGTGACAGCTGTTTGGAGCAGACAGGTTTTCATTCAAGCGCATTTGCTGACTCATATAACTTGGTTCTGGGATCCAAACTATCTAAAGCGGTGACCACTTTAATTGTTTTTCTATTTCTGTTTCTGATTTTCTATTAAATGTCTTGATACTTGATACTTTATTTGCTTCAAAGTTGGAAAAGACATTTTCTTTCCATAATGTATGACAATGGCACATTCTGGATCTGCTGGTTGCAGTGAAATTTTAGGTCAGTAAAAAAACCCAAGATACTGATGTTTTATAGCTGCACCAAAACTTCAAATAGAAAACAAATGAATGTCTTGTGCATGGTTTTATACACATTTCCTGTAATTCATCAGAACATATTTGGTATCTTTGGAAATCTTGGGATCTCCACTGCATTTAAAATAAAGTTTTGTGGGTTTGAACAAAGCCTGGCCACGCGGCATGCATTTGTAATGACAAACCCACTGATGAGACTAGCATGACTGAGGAGGTTAAATGAACTCTGATGCGTTTTGACGTCTGTAAACTCTGGCATGGTGTTGACTTCTAAACTTTCGGGGTTAAATTACCACTGACGATTTTGCTGCGGTGGAAATCCTATTCAATGTTATGATTTAGTTGTGTTTACCTTTCTCTGAACTTGATATTCTCTCTGCAGTGACCGGATTCAATCTTTGGGGCTCCATATTTGCCACAGGGATCGTGTGCACCTTCTATTGCACGCTGGTGAGTGGAGAAACTACAGCAACCTGAAACCGAAGATACTCTGAGACTTCCTGACATGCAGCCTCCCTCTGTTTCTTCTCATGCGCCACACCTGAATAAATACTCCCGCTTTTAACATAAACACTGATAGGCTAAACTGACCAGCTCGCCCAGGCAGAGCAATGTTACTACAGAGCAGCACTGTCTGAAAGCAGATGTAGCACGAGATACAGCAACGGAAATAATTGGAAAAATCTCGGGGTTGGGAGGGATGTCACTGTTGATCATCTACTGTGGTGTAACTGTATGTATGTGTGTCTGTGTGTGTGGGCGTATGCATGTGCGTGTACAGGGGGGCCTGAAGGCAGTAGTTTGGACAGATGCCTTTCAGATGGTGGTGATGGTGGTGGGATTCCTAGCAGTGCTAATCCAGGGAAGCAAGAGGGTTGGGGGACTGGAGGCAATGTGGGAGACATCAAAGTCAGGCGGCAGACTCACAGTGTTTGAGTAAGTGTTATAATGGCCTCATACTCACAAGTTGTGAGCCAAAAAAGAATTTTCATATTTACACCCACTAACTCACATCAGCAACAAAATTTTAGTCCACTTCCCCTGGAGTCATTTAAAGGAAAAATCCCCCCAAAACAGTTTAATGCTGTTGAAGAAACAATTCGTGGCAACTTACATTGCATTTCTTGGTTTGTTTTATTGTTTTGTTTTGTATTTTTCATCATAAAATAAGAATCGATACACATTTCTTCAACTCAACAGACCATTATGCAAGGCAGCCACAAAAAATGATGCATTTTGTGCTCTCTTGCTCTTACTATGCTATCATAATCGCTATCACTATTGTTTTTGCTCTCTCTACCTACACATATAACCCACAGCTGAATGATCACACTTTCAAGCTATTTATATGCCCACACGCCCACATTTGTTTGAAAGCAATAACCTCACACCTCTTCTCTTGGTGGTTGTCCAGAGTCATTCTGGGAAACGTAGGAAATCACTAATTGAAGCAGAAGTAGATGAAGCGATTTGGAGGAAAGTGGGTGCACTAGGAAGTAAATTGCAACACTTGATCTCAAAATAGCTCCTGGAATGAGCTGATCATCACAAATAGATGTTTAACAGCGTGAGTGTATTTGAGGGTGGATTTTTCCTTTAATGCACCTCTAGTGGTACTGAACCTCATCTATTTAGTGGGACACTGCAGCTGATGACAAATAATCCCTGTCTGCAGCTTTGACCCCGACCCTCTGAGACGACACACATTTTGGACTCTCTCAATTGGTGGGACGTTTACTTGGCTTGGCGTCTATGGGGTCAACCAGTCCACAATTCAGAGATGCATCTCCTGCAAGACTGAGATCCAGGCCAGACTGTAAGCCTCTGCTCTTCCTCTAAAAGGGAATAAATATAGAGGAGATTTTGTGTCTGAGATTTCTCCATCTGTTGTTCGCTTTCAGGGCTCTGTACCTCAACCTCTTGGGTCTGCTTTTCATACTGGTTTGTGCTGTGCTGTCTGGTCTCATGATGTACGTTTTCTACGCCAGCTGTGATCCCTGGACAGCACAGATTGTTTCGGCCCCTGACCAGGTCTGTCATTGCTATCCATACAGGCTTTTTGTGACATGGCAGCATGGTCTTCTGCTGTAAAAGTCTCATGAATTTCTCATATCTTTCCTCGCCAGCTCATGCCTTATTTTGTGATGGAAATTCTGGGGGAGTTCCCTGGTCTTCCTGGACTGTTCGTAGCGTGTGCGTTCAGTGGAACTCTAAGGTGGTAGAGGCTTATTCAGCTATGCCAGAGATCTCTCCTTTACGCTGATGAGAAATTATTTGGATGACTAACGAAGCCAATTATCTATTTACTACCACCCTCAGCACCGTGGCTGCCAGCATCAGCGCCCTCGCTACAGTGACCTACGAGGACTTTGTCACGAAGTGGTGTGTGAATCTATCCAACACAGCCAGCACCTGGACCAGCAAAGGACTGTGTAAATATACAACATCCGTAATGTTACAGTGTTCATAGATTAGTCTGTGCCAAAGAGCGCAAACATAACACTGAAACACATACATAGGGTCTGTCTCATTTCCAAGGATGCTTTCTATCAATTGGGTCCTTCGTCACGAACCTTCCTCATTCCTCCAATTCATGTCCAGTTTGCATGAATTTTAAGCTGTATCCAGGATGATGACTAGCAGTTGAGTTACATTATGGTGGTCCAAAATTTTCAGCTTATGGGATACCCTGTGTAGCAAAGGAACCATTTGATGTTTCCTTAAAATCAAGAAACCTGACTCAGATGTGTCCAATGCTTCCAACTAAGACACTCCTAAGTGGTTACATTTCCTAAAAATGCCACCTAACTAGGAAGCTTCCTAGCAAATAAAACAGATTCATTATATGTTAAGCTGCCAAATCAGATGATGCACATCACTTTTTTCCCATGTGTGGACAAGACGGCGTGACATACATTTACATTCCTGCAGGTGTTCTCTTTGGAGTAGTCTGCACCTCAATGGCAGTGCTTGCATCCCACATGGGAGGAGTTGTACAGGTAAATGTCAAGACCTGTGTTGTATGGTTACATGTTAAAAATGTATGAATGTAAATATATATATATATTACATCTATTCTTCAAAGGTTGCTGAATTTTCTTTTTTTTTCAATTCTTTGGCAAGGCGGCACTGAGTATTCATGGGATGTGTGGTGGTCCTGTGTTGGGAGTTTTTACACTTGGTATAATCTGTCCCTGCACCAATTCAAAGGTACGTTCACTACCAATACTGGTTAGTTGATGGTTCATTATCAGATTCCACAAATGATGCCATGAAATACGCTGCTACTAGCCTACTACTAGTACTTCTACCTCCAATAGTAGTAATAATGATGAGTCATATCTAGTTTGTGTGGAATGAATTAAACTGACTATCTTCAGTTAATCCCAGGGTGCTGCAGGAGGTTTGGTAGCAGGTATTGCTTTGACCTTCTGGACTGGTATTGGTTCCTTCATCTATCCAGCTTTACCCAGCCATTCCAGGCCGCTACCTCTCCACATAGAGGCCTGCGCTCAGGTCAACTCATCTGCCACTTCTATGATTGGCGCTCCACATATGGATCTCACCACTCAATCACCGAGGTACAAATTTCACCACCAAGCCCTGTTCGGGCTACTTTATATTAATTTTCATTAAGAATGTCACTTGAAATTAATGATAGTGTAGAGTAGTTAACAACATAAAATAATTCCCATACTTGTTATTATTTTTGGTAGCTCATAACTTAAGTGTCAAAAATGAGCTTTACTTAACATGTCAACTGTAGGTTCCAATTTGTATTTGCATTTTTGATCTCTAATTTTGCAGTGGATGCTGTTGACAGGCTCCATACAGTTTTACAATTCAGTTTTCATTATTTTGTTTTCAGTATACTCTGGCTCAGAATGAGAATAAATAAATGTAGTTTAGGCAGGTCAAAAGAGGTAAACCTGCAGAGTGGTGCCTTTCCAGGGGGGGTTCAGCTCAAATTCTGCATGCTGGCCTGACTGGAAGGACTGAGCCGTTGTTTAATAAGATTAGCTAATCAAAACCAAGTCCAGCTGCGAGGTGCTGGCGGGAGTTCATCTGAAATGGATTGTGAAAAGGATGGCTTTTTGTTCATATTCATATGTAACAGCCTCAGTAAACAGTAAGCAACCCTCTCTATAATTCTTTGTCTGGAGATAGTTTCACAACACCGGCTAGCTGAAGCCCTGGTGGCGTGATGATTTGTGCTCGGTTGATGTCAGCGCTGTGACTCCTTTGTCCCCTGCAGGTCACCCTTGGCTGATTCCTGGTACTCCCTGTCCTATTTATACCTCAGTGCCATCGGATTTATCGCCACAGTGGCTGTGGGCCTTCTGATTACCTTCTTAACTGGTACTGTATATCTGTGAAAAGCATCAGTCAACTGGTCATGCTCATATAAACCAAGAATTAATGGCTGACATGTGAGAGGGAGGATAAGCGCTTGAATCTTTGACTTACGATGCTGTGGTTGGAATAACTTCTGAAATATTGTTTTGTTTGACCACAAATTTTCAGACCCACAGGTTCCTTGATATTAAAAGAAGTTCTTGTGGTGCCCTGCAGAAAACTCTAACCATCAAATTTATGAGCAGCTAAGTTGGGGAATAAGCTTTGCACTGGAACAGCTGCCCAATGTTTTTGTAAGGAAGAGACAAGAATGCACAAAAGTCCATTTCTTTTCCATTGCTTTTCTCACTATAGGACCCAGCAGGGGCAAGGATGTGAAGCCATTGCTTATCCGGCCAGTATGTAATCTTTTTTGCTTCTGGTCAAAAAAGTATAAGGAAATGTGCTGGTGTGGCGTCCGTCATGGTGATGGAAAAGAGGTAATAATAAATAAAGAAAACTGATGCTTTGGTCATCAGAGCTCAAAATAAACTAAATCTTTATGCCTCTCTTCAGGATCTGGAGTCTCTAGACTTGGCTGTAAAACATGAAGACCAGTGTTATCAACAGGACACAAACAAAAATGAAGTCCCAAGGAAAGACACAGCGACGAGACTGCAGAACACTCACAACTTAGAGGGAAAATCCTACATTAATGCTGGGTTTGTCATAGAAACACAATCTTTTTAACAGTATATGAACGGGCTGGCGAGAAGACTTGTGGTTTGTGATAATAGAGGGGAAAAAACTCCACTCGCACGCCACTGCTCTAGTCTGCTCCATTAAGGAGATTATGTTAGACTTGGAAAGCCATAATATACGAATGCGGCATCAAATAGGCCCATTGGCTTATTTATTTTTCTGCTGTTTTGCATTATTTAAGTAACACAAATGAAGAGAGCAATGAGATTTGATTTAAAAGATACAATCCATGATTTATTACAGAAAAGAGTGATATCCAAATTATTTTATGTTACATCCTTTTTATACATTTCTGTATGTTTTTACATGTAAACAGGAACGAAGTAAACAATGTTATTGATACACTTCATGTCACAACTGATAACATCCGACTGTACAGTTGAATCTATGCTCGTTCCTGTGCTTCCTCGTCAAGTGCACAACTTGTCCAGCAACAATCCGATCAACAAGAGGAGAAGCACAGCAGCAAGCTCAATCCCCCTCTGGACTGCTTTATTTTTAGAGATGTGCAAGGCCATGCCATTATTACTTAATATACAATACCCATATTCTGCTATTGCCAACAGTAGAAGGCATGAGAAACACCTTTCCACCACTGTGCAGCATTTATATTTGTGGGAAGGTGAGCTCATGCTTTCTGAGAGAGGTGGGTAACACGACACAGGTCCATCCAGAAATGATTTGTAGCACGGACAAGTCAAAGATCCAAGATCACATTGTTACTCATTAATATAATCGCCATTAAGTGTTTACATGAATGTGCCAGTATCCCATTGGGTAAAACATTTCAGCTGTTAGGGGGCAAACATAAATCTGTTGTTCTCAGTTGAGTGTGTCCTCACAGATTAAGTCTGAAGTTTCACATCTTTTCTGAATCAGACTCTCCGTGAAATTGAATTCAGACAGATTCTCATATGAATCAGTCTGGAGTCTAATTTGAGTCCGAGCTATTATTTAGAAAATACTTCAGAGTATAAAAGTGTGCCACATCAAAAAATGTACATCTCGTACATTGGGCTTCTTTTATAATCTATTTGACTTCTAAAAATTATCAGTAATGACAAAAAGGGAGGTGATATGTTCGAGATGCTGTTGATAACTTTACAGAAATTAGCTCTGTTCAAAGCAGGTGTAAGTCATGCATACTCCACAGTACAAATGTACCAGTACATCTACATTTACATCTGCATCTGACACAGTTCAAAATGAATGCAGCACTCAAGGATTACAACATGCATAGATTTTCAATGTTCACATACCAGGGAAGATATTTTCAAAACCTGGACTAAATTCCTACATATTGGAATAATATACATATACTTTTAAAAATCTCTATCTCTTATGAATGAGGGGAGACAAATGATGTAATGATGATTAGTGAATCATTGGGTTGAATGTTATGACCTGAAAGCGTTTCAGTCAACAATATATGTTATATGTGTCCATACTCAATTGTATGATGATTATATTACCAAGAATTATGGTCTGCCTTAATGTATGCACTGTAATGTGGATTTGATACGAAGAAATAAATCATGCTTTTAATGTGTCACGTTATTTTTTAGCTATTGTGTGGGTGCATTACCGTCATGCAAATGCACTGCAGTGCAAAAATATATATCTAAAAAAGCAGGATACCTTTGATTGCTTCTTAGAAAATATGCTAAAAAGTTGATCATCTGCAAACATTCGGAGGACACCTGAGGAATGCGGACATTACATTGCCTTATCTTAGGGTGAGAAGAGGTGAATGCATGCTGGTTGCACAAAAAAAGAAAAAACAAACAAACAAAATAAAACATCCATATAAAAACATTACATACAGTACATCATGATACCTCTGAAAAGTATATACAATGAGAAGTAAAACAAACAAAAAAACAGAGTGAATCAGTGAAGAAAAAATAAATAATATACAGTGATTGTAAAATATGGAACAAGCAAACAAGATTTTTGATGTTTGTCATGTGCAATGCATTCTGGCCAGTGATAATCTTT
>OMLF01050030.1:132035-145154 GCA_900302615.1 Holocentrus rufus
CAGGATACCTTTGATTGCTTCTTAGAAAATATGCTAAAAAGTTGATCATCTGCAAACATTCGGAGGACACCTGAGGAATGCGGACATTACATTGCCTTATCTTAGGGTGAGAAGAGGTGAATGCATGCTGGTTGCACAAAAAAAGAAAAAACAAACAAAAAAACAGAGTGAATCAGTGAAGAAAAAATAAATAATATACAGTGATTGTAAAATATGGAACAAGCAAACAAGATTTTTGATGTTTGTCATGTGCAATGCATTCTGGCCAGTGATAATCTTTACCTTGAACTGATAGATCTGTGTAACCACACATTAACTCTAAATCTCAAGTGATTATTTACCATTAAACAATGAACATGATCTATACTCAAATTCTTAGATACATTTTTGAAGATCTAACAAGCTACAGAGTTCAAAGTCCAATTATTCACACTCTGCACCTTACACAGCCTGTAACTACCTCAAAACGAATGAAACAGGAATTTTAGGAAATGGTCATGGTTCTGAAACTAACTTTACAGCTGCATGCATCTCTCATGCTGCCTGTTTTGTGTTTCCTGAGTTCTCATCGGGCTAAACAACACTCCTCTAGTCCTCCACATCAGAACAGACCACGATGAAAAGGCAATGTCATGGCTGCGTATGGAACCCAAGCTAATTTATCTCACTTTCACATTGGTAAAGGAAAGAATGCAGTCGAGACCGCATTCAACTCTTGTGCTCAATCAAAGATTCGACTTTTAAGTGTGTGAATGCGAGTGTGCTCTGTGAGTGTGGAACAGTAGACGGATGCTCTCTGTAAACTGAGCATCCAAAGCCACAGGTATGTCTAATCTATCCAAGTTTCAACCGCGCTTCTGGGCTTCCAATAGCAAATCAAAACCAGACCCGAGCGCGGAAAGCGGCACGGCAGATTTCGTGGCTCCGGCATGTGACTGTATACATTGTTTCACGATCGGAGTCGCATTACAACGTATACTTGCAAGTTATGTCGGGGCCGTTAGCGCCGACCAGAGTAGGTACTGCGGCGGGACTCCCATCCAAAACAAATCCTCACAGGAGAGTTCAGAGAGTTTACAGCAGATCGTACAACAGAACGAGGAGATAGAGTTATTTCTTGCACTTGAGAAGCACGTGCAGCACAAACAGGCACACGTGATGTTGGTGACAATTGTGGTGTGCACAACTGTAGGCACAATCAAATCGCACTAAATTCACACTTCCTCAACTGGAGACGGTCAAGCTCAGCAGTAGCACAGACAGAGATTAACGCGCAGCTCACACTGAGTACACACATACGTGGACCAGGCATCAAGACAGGGGCGTTGTCTATCAAAAGATACAAAACAATATTACCATGCATTTTACATGATTTCATAAGGAATCCTCTTTCAAATGTATGAATGTTAACGTGTAATTTTTTTTTGTGCTGTTTACAAATTGACTGCAAACATCAATCAGCATGCTTCGAGGGCGACGTACAGTCACTTTGCATAAACATTGTCCATTATATTTGGTAGCCACATCACCAGAATCACTTTTGCAACAAGAAACGATAAGTGCCACAGTAGCTCTGTCACATAACCAGTAGAACAACGGCTATGCTGATGTCCATGGGAGACAAACACAGCCATGCTGCGAGCTGCACTAGACTGGACTGTCAAGCAGGGTGTTAGCTGCCACACACACAGAGAGTGCAGGGTGAGTGCCAAAAGTGAACAGTGGTGATCTGCAGCCCTTGATCTGCATAGTAAACATTACAATTGCACAGGTTTCCCCAGTGAAGTCATGACACAGCACAGGGCCAAGGGCAACCTGCTGGATGGAGATAAGTGAGGGAACTGGAACGGGGGTGGGGGGTGGGATCGGAGCTTAAACCAACAGCGCCAACGTCGGATGCGGGAGCAGATGACAGGGGAGCGGGTCAGGACTTTGGGAGAGGATATCAGGGCGAGTTATGGAGGACGGTGTCTTTGGTGTACAGAATCAGCTGAGTGAGGCTCCACTCTCAAAAGCGAACGCGCGTACTGTCGATAAGCAGGCAGGGGAAGGTTGTGCCTGTGGGCTGAGGGCTGTGCGATGTGTGGCGGAGTCATGGGGCGGTCGAAGCTAAGGCCACTCGTGGTGATAACGCTTCCCGTTCTTCTTCCTCTCCTTCTGCAGGTGCTCGAGCTCGGCCTCGTACATCATCTCCTGCATCAGGTACTTCTCCCGCCGCATTCGGTCGCAGAGGTCCTTCGGCATGTCCGGGATCAGGTACGCAATGAAGGACTTGATCCCAAACACCAGGTGCTGAGGGAGCAATTAATCGTTTTTTTGTGAGTTACCTTTCAGAGGATTTTACTCCCACATTTCAGTTGCCTGTACGTGTTGAATACATTAATGAGCATGCAAAGCTTATTACTGTGTGGGTGGCATCATACAACATTTCATATTCAAGGTCTGCATGCAAGTTGGTCTCACTGGAAAAATAAATCATCTGCGTCTGGTGAAAACCTTGCATCACCAAAATACAAACTTTTCAAGAAAGAACATATAGTCTTATTTTTAGCTTGAACACCATGCTTCTTTTTCCGTTCTCCCCCCCCCACTCTCTCTTGTTTTGACAATTCCCAGTGTGCACTGCAGTCTCTTGTGTGTGTCAACTCCTACTGTTGAGGGTGTAGACTACCACGTACCACCTCTGATACATGTGGAGTCACCAGCTGGGTTTTTTCCCCCTGATGCATTTATGAATATATTTTCTGGGTTTTGAATGGGTTTTATTAGCCAAGTGTCATAGAATTTTGTCTGAAGATAAAATATGAAAATAACCAAAATTTGAGTCACAAGGTTTTCACTTGACAGCCGGGAAACGTAAATTAAGAAAGTGAGTAAACATAAAAACCTATTAAAATCATGCGGTCACGTAACGACCTGTGCTTGTGATTTAGTTGTAGATGCTTGCCATGTTGGTAAGCAGAAAAATGAAGAAATAAAAAGTGGTAACAGACCTCAAAGACGATGATGAAGGCCAACCTGGCAGCCAGGACGTGCCAGAACTGGAGGGTGAATTCGTAGGGCACGGGGTTCCAGGGCGGGGCTCTGTAATCCCTGTACCTGCAGTATCTGGACTGCACATAGCTGCCGTTCTTTTCCTCGCCCATGTCAAACACCGAGAGGCTGCTGTTCATGTAGCCTCGCAAACACCTGAGGAGGAGAGCAGCGGCTGTGAAAACCAGCACAACACTGACAACACATGACATTTGATGTCACGTACTGTAATATTCACTTACTTCTCATGTCGGTATCCCTTGCCCACACAGGGTCCGTATTTGAAGGCGTAGACAAAGCGGGGGATGTAGTCTGAGGTGATGGCGATGACAAAGGCATTGGTGATGACGGCCAACACACCAATACCTTCAAGAATCCCGTGCCAGATACCTGGAAAACAAGACAATGACCATTTTCAAAATCCTCTCTTGCTTAAAAGATACATCTCATCATCTAAAAGACATATAATATTGCAGCTTGGTGAACCATGGAGCTTGTAAAGTACTGAGCCCTTTAATGGGAAAAAATGAACCAAGTGCATCAGATGAAAGAAGAGAGGAAAAATCCAACCTTGAATACCCTGTTAGATATTATCAATTCACTTTGTTTGGTGCATTCCAGGAACTATTTTGTTGTGAAGTTTTGCAATTTACCTTCCAGTTGTACCCGCTTTCCCCCCAGCCTGTCTGCTCTGCTTCTACTTAAGTTAGTGATTTTCTATTTCCAAGAATCACTTCCCCAAACACGGGGTTTGTGCTTTCTGTTTTCATAGATATAACTAGCTGGCTTAACAGTTTGTGAATATTGGATCACATCTGAAACTAGAAAAAAAGCCCTCGCTCTTTGAGACACCAAAACCTGACTTTCACTTGTTGTTTTTAAATAGCTGAAAAAACTACAATCAAAGTCTGGGGGTTTAGTGTGGACTTTTCCTTTAATAATAGGGCGATATGCCAGAAGAAGCATTTGGTCAGATATACAGTAGCTAGAGGATGGTGTTAGCAGCCATGGGTGGAGGAGGGTTGGTGGGAAGAGAGTTATGGCGTCCTGCAGGGCAGAAATATGGGCTATGGGAACATATCAGCCTCATGAACCGGGTTGAAAAATGTGTGATTCCCACAACAATTTCCTGCTGGAGAAAAAAAAAAAAGTGGCTGTGATCCAAAAATGAGTGAACGACGCTGTGGTAATCCGAAGGCTCAAGCTGACCTATGTCGGTGGCTCGGGCAGGCATGGGTCTCCTCCACTGAGTGACAAACTTGTACGCGTCAAGGCGAATTTCGATGATGTTGTTGAGCAGCGCCAGGAGTGGAGCCAGGGGGAACGCAGCTACAAAGATGGTGGTGAAGCCAAACTGGAGAACTGCAGAGAAAAAGACGCATTTGGACAAACTTCAGAGGGTGTCTGCCTCAACTCTACATCATAAACAATGTTAATGATTCAGCAGCAAGACACATTTGCATTGATTTCCATCCTCAGGCAGGGTCAAGTGTAGCACTTCAAAGGAGCATGATACGTTACCCATTTCAAGGTATTCGTCCACCAGGCCGTGAGCGTTCATTGGCTGCAGATTCCAGTCTTTGTCCCATTGGGGGAGCTGTGCTTTATTCTCTACATTTTGCCCTCCGCCGCCTCCTTTCTTCATTTTCCTACGAGACCACCAGTTCTGCAGCAGGCTGAAAATGTTGCAAACAGCCAGCTGTCAACGCGGCGCAATTATTTTTGACAATGCACTGAGCACTGCAGGAAATCTAACTAAGCCCTACTGAAGAGGATTTGATGTGTTTCTGCAGGAGAAAAGCCTTTTTATATGGTAATGAGCTAAAATGACATGTAGCACACAAAGCCATACAGAAATTACCCAAGGTTGGTAAAATGTCACTCACTTGAATTCACAGCATTAGTACGGTAAGCATCGTTTTATATAATTATTCTTAGAATGTTACATTATTATTAGAGACTTACGGATAACCCAGCTCCATGAAGTTGTTCCAGATTTGTTTGAAGAACATGATGACGCCCATTTGCAGGCACAGATCAATCAAACAGCCGCTCGGGTGACACTGAGGGAAGAAGAAAAACAAAACTGTAAAATCCCTTATTTCATGCTCAGTAACTCAAATCATGAGCAAAGCCTGGGACACATTTCATCCCATTCAGTGTTTTTTTTTTTATTATTATTATTACCGAAAATCACATTAATTATGTGAGCGATTATTGGTTGACATTGTGCTTTAATTTACAGACTAATCATTAAAATGATGAATGACAGTAATGTTTTAAATCTGTCCTCAATATGGAAGGCAATAACCAGCTCCACAATTTTTGAAATAATTGTTTGATGCCTTATTGCACTCACCTCCTCCAGCCTCCATCGATTAAAGAGTTTATTGTATTTTCCAGGCCTGCCAGCAAACCTGAACAGGTTGAGATTAACATTAGCTGGAAAATTCAATTACAGAAAAAGCAATAGGCTCTGAGTGGGAAAATATTCGACACATTAAAAAGGAGCTAATTATGTCAGATAAACCACATCTCGGTTACTTTTCTTGGCAAGGCAGTGGTTTTGTAAATCTCAAGGTCCAAAAATAATGATATAGTGAGTCAGGAAAGAGCCTTGGCAGATGTCTTGAGAGGAGCGGATGAGACAAAACTTATTTACAAAATCTCTCATTAAATTCACCGCGAAAAGGAAGTGAAGAGTTTATTCCACCCAGCTTACCTTCCAAGAAAGAAAGCGATGTAGAACGTGGAGCTGTTCAGATTCACAAATTGGAACAAGAACATCTTCAGAGCAAAGCTGTTCTCCCACTCCGACTCGGTCCGTGGGTGCTCTGGGAGGAGAAAGGGGGGGGGGTCAGGAGGTGGTTGGGAAAGAATGTAAACGCGCGCCAACAATGTGGAAAACGAGAGATAATGACGGCATAAATGCATGCAGCGTGTGGGTAATGCTCACCTAAATTGGTCAGCAAATAGGCCACCTTTTCATACACCTGACAAGGGAGATGATAGCACTCGTAAGCTTCAACGGATGATGATTGTAGTAATAATGAGCATGATAAGCACAGAGCAAAAGAAAAAAAAACAAAAAACGTCCCTCTCTGGCTGTGGAAATAAGAGCTCTTAGAACAAAGCATTAAATAAATGTTTCATGTAACATTTGTTGGAGCGAGTACACAAATGTGCCAGATGATGCTTGTCCAGACACCCACCACATTGAGAGACATGATGATCATAAAGTTTATGCAGACACCGGTGCCAGAGGTGGCAAACTGCCAGTTCTTCTTCACAAACTCCCAGTCGAAAGAAGCAAACTTCTCCATCGCGATGAGACGGAAAACCACCACAGCAAACACGGCTGTCAAAACAAGGGAAATCTGTGGAACGCAACAAAGAGGGAGTAGACAGGGAGGGATAACATGTGAGAAACTCGCATCTCTAAAACACTCTCCTCCTAGGAATAAAGATAAACACTTCAGTTTAGGCTGTCAGCTTAACAAACGGCTTTACTTTTATCAAATATGGGAGGAAAAATTTATGGATTAAGAATCTGTTTTTAATCCAGAAAATGAAAGGGTTTCTAAAAGCTCCTAATTCAAAAGCAGATAAACACAGGAGGCATAAGGGAACCAGACAGGCCAAATCCTCTCTGTCCTCTGCACAGCCTTTTGCATGTGAGAATAAACATCCAGCAGGGGGAGCTGTTCAGCCGCTGCACAGCACACAATGCATTCCAAAGGCTTATTTCAATACCGCGATCTTAGTCTGAATCCTGACAGGCATGTTATTCAAAGATCAAAGGGTTTACCATGAAGAATATTCCGGACACAGACACCATGAGCCTGCTGAGTTTGTCTGTGAAGGGCTGGAAGGGCTCGGGCTTGCCAGAGATGGGGTTCACTCTCTCCATCCTGGAGTATTTGGCTTCGAACTGAGGCCTCAGCTCCTCCTGACGCACAGCACACATTCCACAATAAGCCGCTGCCACACAACTGAATAATCAATAAGACTTCTTTTCATATCACGCGTGCAACGTCAAATTAATAAGACATATGAAGGCCAAAAACACGAGGTAACCAAATGGCACCTAATCAGTTGGAGGGATATTGCTGACTGACCTCTTCCTCCTCCCAATCAATGAGATCCCAGTCATAAGTCAGTTCTGCTCTCCGCCTCTTCCAGAACTCCAGGAATACCGTGGCTGCAAGAAATCAATCACACTATTGATCAGCGGTGGTGTTAAACATAAGATTGATATTCATATGATTATAGTGGGCCATTCACAGAGGGTGAGGACAATATACTTAACACCACATCATGGACAGACATTACGAGCAAAGCAATACATGTAATTGGCTACAGTGATGTGCACGAACCATGATGAAGGTCACAGACTAATTATGCTGCAAAAATCTTCATCTTAACAAGGCATCGACTCTCATATTCAATGTTGTCAAAAATCTGCTAGTGGGATGAGATAATCCCACTTGTTTGCAAAGCAGTTTCACTTGCTCCAGGATTTTTTTCTGGCAACAAGGACAAATATGTTGAAACCAGGCAGACTAAGGCAGATCAGCACACCAGTACCAAGAAAATGACAGTCCATTCACAAAAACAGGGAAATAAGTTGATGAGCACTGGAAACAAGTGGGATTATCTCATCCTACTGGCAGATTTTTTCAATTGTTTTAAGAAAAACAAGACTTTTAGCACTGAATGAGACTGAATGACGTGTTAAGATTGTTTTGCGGCGTGAGGCCACATTTCCTAAAACATTTTCAGCATTGTCACTGGTACAAGACAAACCTCTTGACCAGTCAGTGGTTATGTCATTACATTCGCACACATTAAAGGCCTCAGTAAACCGAGGCTTCAGCGTTGTGGTATGAAGCTGGCCCAAAATGGCTACATCAGCATGACTTGAGCAATGTTCAACTCAAAACAATGTTGGGCAAGACTCATTTTAGGCTAAAAAAAGTACAGTAAAGCTTAGTGGAAGTAGGTTTCAGATTGGAGGTATTGCTTCATTTGTTTGTGCTTTGTTTTGGTTTAAGCTATAATCAGCACCAGAGATGATGTTCATATTTTGCTTTTTCCAAGCTCTCCCAATTCTTCAACATTCACAGCACCTGAAGATCTTAACAAAGGCTGCAAGACACACATGCATCAAAAACTGGAATGATAATCATGAGTTTATCGAGATGGCATTGGTGCAGAGACTTTGATGACTTGCATGGTAATGAGGTGCATACTGACACTTGGGACTCTGCATACAGTAATAAAGAACAATGCAAGACAGCAGCCTCCAACCACTCTACAAATGTACATTCAACATTCATAATTCTGCCCTGATTCGGTCTTTTTGTCAGCGTTCATTAGACACAGCACATGTCGCACTTGTATCATTGGTGAAATTATAGTGAAAGCCTGCAGAAATGTCTAATGAAAACTGACATAAAAACCAGATCCGTATAGATGAATGTGCTGTGTAGCTGTTATTCAGGACTTATCAGTGTTTGATGAATCGGATCGCTCCTAGTCTTACCCTATTTTTCCTGTGTCATAAATTTAAAGCTACACAAAATGATTCCTGCGGTAAAGATGAATTTGGGACACGCACACACACACACACACACACACAGGAATTATGGCTGTAAAAAAGCACCGGAATGTGAATCCTCAGTCAGTACAACTTTGACTGCTGTTGAAGTTTAATATAGCTTGACCCACTTTTGTTTAAAGAGAGAAAGAGAGAGAGAGAGAGAGAGAAGCAGCCTTTTCAGATGCCTACGCTCTGTCCCTTGGGCCAACCAATTTTTCATCTCTGTCTCGCACACGCACACACACGCACGCACACACACACACACACACACAGAGACACCAGCCCTGGAGTGCACTCACTGCTGCAGTACGGCTTCTTCGGTCTACACTGCCAACAGTCGTGATGCTGGATTCAGTGTGCCACTACTAGACCCTCGTCACTGAGCGTGACCGGACCTCCCTTGGCTCCGTGGCTCTCCTTGGCCTTCATTTAGTCCGAACAGAACACAATGTGCCAACTGCTCCCTCTGGGTGCAGGTGATTATTTACCAGGTTGGCAGACAGGTGGATCTGGGCCAGACTCAGTACACACACAGTCCATATCACAAAGGTATCATACAGTTGCTGTGGGAGCCATAACTACAGTGCATCGGCACCGTGGTGCAGTGCTACACCCAGACAGCAGACTGATACTGTTGGACGGCAGTGTCTCCCTCCTGGAGAACTGTTTAATTATGTAACTAATTACATCGAGACAGAACTGGCAGAGCGAGCGCAGACATCCACCCGGAGAAACCTGGTTCTGATTTATTAGTCGACAGTCGTATTACTCATTTGTATTACTGCACTGCAAACAAATACATTGTGTTTGCACGGCATAATGTTTATATGCACCGGAGAGCTCAGTGTGTTTTGTGGCGTCTGGAGGAGAGTGGAAGCATGACACACGATTGTGTGAACCCATTTGAATTCGGCCAGGTTTTGCATCAAGTTGAGCACACACACACCAATTGTTTTGACACAACAGGCACTCGCAAAAAGAAACACCATTAGGAGAATGGAGCGACTAAAACAGCCGCAACCTACCCCAAATAGCCATGAAGATAGCGAAGAACACAGTGCCGCCATTGTCAAACAGATGGGTCACCTAGAAACACAGCGGCAGAAGGGACTGTTATGCAAAAGATGTATTGCACTGTGGACTGGTGGCATTCCTACTGAAATAAATGTACGACTTTTGATGCATTTTCTGTATAATAAACAGTCATTATGCTTAAGTTATTAATTATTATATCGAAAATTCTAAATCTTCGATCAGTAAGTTTTCTCAAATGAATGCCACATTGTGACAATCCACAATAAACTGTGACAGAAGATCAGGACTTTACTGACCTTTGCATAGACACAACTGTCACTCAGTGTCCAAGGGCTGCAGTTTTCCTCACACATAGGACACATGATGGTGGTGTTGGCTTCACAAATCTCTTTACTGAAGAAAAAATGAATTGGGGAATGTCAGCAGCAACCAAGAGTGTACACATGTATGAAATTACTATGAACATGAATCTGAAAAATCTGAATTAATATCAACCAGAGAATGTGAGCTATCTTTGTATCATAAGCAGGGTGTGTGTGTGTGTGTTTGACTGTGTGTGTGGGTGAGCTGACCTGACTTGGCTGGAGTCCATGGTAAAGAGACCATAGAGGAAGACAAAAAGGCCGACCAGGGCAGCAGGGATCAACATGCCGGTGTACCAGCCCAACCAGGCGAAGTAGAGACCAATCTTCTCCCCAAAGTACCGTCTGGGAGAGAGAGTGGCCACAGTTCACTGACGGGGCCTGCTGGCTTTAATTAGACCTCATCCTACCTCGCTGTGCTCATCACTGTGAGTGGAAGCACTGTGCAGGGTTTCACTAAAGGACAGCGAAGCACGCTTGTGACTCATCAGACATCAATTAAAGTCCTTGGGCCACTTCGACAAGAAATCTGGGAATATAAAACTTTCTCCACTCACTCAACTCTTACAGTGAAGGAGCCCTTGAGCATGGCACTTAAATCCCAAATGTTCCAGTAAAGCTCCTCCATAAAAAACACAGTGGAGGCGTGGGGCTTCACTGCAGTGGTGATAAAAGTATTCAAATCCTTTAAGTAAAAGTGGCAGTATTCTAATAAAATATACTCCAGTTAAAGTAAAAGTCCTGTATTCAAAATATTGCTTAAGAAAAAATGACACATTAAGCAGTAAGAAGTGTTTTAATGTTGTAGCTCTAATTGCTCTAATTGCTTCACACTCTAACAATGCATCAGAGTCCATGTTTTGCATGTAAAAGCTTTTTATTCAAAGCACCGACAGCTGTCAGATAAATGTAGTGCAGTAAAAAGTATAATACATCCCTCTGAAATGTAGTGCAGTGTAAGTATAAAGGCTCACAGAATGGAAGTACCTCAAAACTGCACACAGAAGTACATAAATGTACTTATTTACTTTCCACCACTGCTGTACTTTGTAGCTCTCAGGTGTGTGTGTGTGTGTGTGTGCCCAACTGCATAATTAGAGCTAAAACAAAAAGCGTGCAAAGCCTCAGCAAATGTTTCTTGGAAATTAAACATTTAGAAAAAGAAATGATACAATGTCTGTGATGTCACAAGAGCTAAAGCTCGTTACCTGATGAGGTCCAGAGGTTGGTATTTGTACCAGATGCCCCAGCGGGCCCACCTCTCATACAGCAGGTGCCTGTGGTTTTGGGCACCGTGGGTCTTAATGGGATGTCTGCTCTTGTAACTGCCCTGACAAGACACAGAGCAGAGGAATCCACAGTGTAGGCAAAAGTGTACAATCTGTGAAACTACTACAATTTTTCTGCACTCAAAAAAAAAATCTTCTCACCTCATGCGGAGGAAACGCAGCCTCATACGTGCCGTTGCCCAATAAACGATTGATACCTAGAATAAAGCAGATCTTACATAAGACAAAGGCTGGGCACACCAACAGCCAGAATAACACCAGGCTGATCTGCACACTCAGACTGTTTACACCGTGTTCAAAATTCAGCGACAGCCATAACTGACAGAGGTGTCAAGCGAAAGATTAATTTAAAACCCACTCTTCTACAGCCACTGCGTCATGTAACAGAGCTGGACAAGCTAGCTAGCATGATTAATGGCATTAAAACCCTTTGATAAGAATTTTAATTAGTGACCTGTGCTGCATGATACCATTCTCCAGTTTTGCTGGACCATGTATGCGTGGTGTGTATAACAGCACTGATGCAGAATATGTAAAATACTGACTCATTAAGGCGTAATCATAATCAACAAGAATAGATTACTTATAATGTAATTTGCTGCAGGCGCTACTCATTCTACTCCTAAAGTTGATCCTGTATGAAGTCGTAATGAATGAAATGCTGAATTAATACAGCGGATGGTTAGTGGGGAAAATCTGAAGACAGACAACACAAAAACACAGACAAGAGTTCCCTACTTTTCTCTTTGTTTAACTGCCCGTCCCTCATAGATACAGTATGTGCCAATTGGCTACGGGATAGTAAAGCAATAGTCTGACAAGCAAAAAAAAAAAAAAGCTTTGTCAGTCAACACTAGAGCCTAGTCTCCTGGTTGTCTTCCCAGTAGCACCACACAGACACATACGCACCTTCCCAGGAGCTCACAGACTGGGCAAGCAACATCCGGTCATGGCGACCATAATAATTAAGCAGAGACAGACAACAAAGCGGAGGAGCTGTTGAAAAATGGAGGAGATGTAACCAGCATAGATGCTTGCAACACAGAAATGTTGTATATATATATATATATAGTGGGGAGGGGGGGCAGCAGGTGACCAATACATCACGGGACTTATCAAAGAGCCAGGAGACTGATGCAAGGAGCAAGTGGGAGGCAGCTAGCAGGTTTGTTTTCTGTCACGGTATTTACATATCTAACAACACAGAACAGTACGCTATGTAAACAAGAAGAGGCATCAAACTGATTGAAATGTGACATACTGTGAATACAAATCGCTCAGCGTAAATTCCACAAACCAAACGATTTTTGTCACAATGTCCATTTCAAGTATTTCAGTGCATTGCAATGAACTTGAAATGTTACATGCCTGCCTCACAGTGTTTAGGTATATATGCCCCTTGTTTCACCTTATATCAAATTTCGATGTCCCACCTTGACCTTGATCTTAAACCCATTTGAAAAAATTAGACACAGAAGGTCCTGACTGGACCAACTTGCCAGGTTTGATCCAAATCAGATAGAAACCACCAAAGTTACTGCTGTGACATGCAAACGCCTGCGATCACAATACACTTGGCGGCTGTGTAGTTCCGACACAAACAGTGACAGGAGCTAACGAGGAGCTCTTGAAGGCAACATGGGCCATACAGACAATATCATATTTTTCATGATACAGGAAGCACGAGACGCAAGAACGTGACGGTGCCTCTCATCCTGACTCAGTGATGACAGGAAAATGCAGATTATGTGTTATGTTGTTTTTTTCAGCGAGTAAGTGCAACGTCACCCCCCCCCCC
>OMLF01050030.1:162297-200392 GCA_900302615.1 Holocentrus rufus
TTGCTAAAGGTTTTTTTTTTTTATTATTGTTTATTTATATAGCACCATGTATTTTTTTTATATTATTATTATTATTATTATTAGTAGTAGTAGTAGTAGTAGTAGTAGTAATAGTAGTAGTAGTTGTAGTATTTGTTCAAGTAGTACAGTAGTAGTAGCAGTAGTTGTATTCGTAGTAGTACCAGTATTAATATAATAGTAATATCATTTCTGTTTGGAGGTTGCATCACTTATATCTGGTATAATTTGCTTGCCAGTATTTTCTCTAAAATAAAAGTGTACAAAGAAATAATTATTGCTTTCATTAGTTCAATTAAAGAGAGTCCAGAGCATTTTGAGAGAACAAAAAATATTTAAATCATGCATCATCATGTACTCTTCTACAATGAAGCATAAACTGCAAACAAGCCCATACCTAACCCTGTATGGATGCATGCTGCAGTCCATATAGTGCATGTAGGTCACAGTGGAAGATAAGCCCGTCTGTTAATGCCCATATTCTGCTTTCAGCCGCAGTGTTTTTTCTTCCATAATTCTGTTTGTTTTGATACTCTTTTATATATTAACAAAAAATGACAAGTCTGATAAAATAACCTCTGAGCAAGGCACATCGTAGACAGGCTATCAATATTTCAAGTTGCTCTGATCCCTCCCAGCTCAGCTCAGCACCCTCTCATCACAAGCCAGCCAGGGGATAAACCCTCTCATGCTTCTCAGCCAGGTACATAAAGCCAAAGAGGTCATTACCCCCCGTTTAAAAGTACGTATCAGCATCATAAAAAAACAAACTTTCCTCACTATTTTTCTGTATTTAGACAGCTGGTACATGAATAATTAACCGAAAGCGCCAAAGTAGCACTAATGCTAAGAGCCCTCCTTAGGCTCTAAATCAATACTGCTCAGCAATGAAATCTGTCTGAGAAAGGAAAACACAGACAGATGACGTGATAAATATTTAGTGTATATGCCATGTTTCTGTGAGAGCATGGGCTGTTCCACATACAAAAGTCATGAAATTTGCACTGGGGCATCTAATGTACTGTGCAGGGGCATGAAGTTGCATGAATCTAACTTTGGTTTAAGAAAAGCTTGGAAGAGAATACATGGTGAAATCAGAGAAATAAATAATGTTGGAGATATGGAATTGTACATCATGTATCACTGTTTCATTGAATATATATATAACAACATATTCTGCTCTATTCAGCTGAGTTACTGTCAGTCCAAAACACTCTGAGATGCCAAGTGGACACTGGCATGAAATGATGCCTAGTCGCTCTCTCTCATATTGCTTCTTCAATAAATTGCAGGGTGGAGACTTGTTTACCATTTGACTGCATGAACGAAACTTCAACAGCCTCTCCTGGAATCATGCAACTGTTTTCACAATCCAAAAGCCTGAGTAGAGCTTTTTTCCTCACACCCTTGGGACACACAGCAAAACTCTTAATCTTTAGTACATACTACTTTGCAAGATAGTTAATTTTATGGGGAAGCTTATGGGAGATTCTGGACGTTTGGGTATCTTTCCCTGGAGGACACTATCCTGACACAACATAATGATATTACTGCCTGTACCACTATGAGTCTGAAAGCAGAACACTGTCAACTGAGGCAAAAAGACATAATCTGAGAGTGCACTTTAGATCTCTGCAAGTTTGTGATGATAAGGAGCTAAAACATCACTGCTTACTTGCCTGGATGCTACATTATTAGGAAATGCGAGGCTTAAGGCAATATCAATACAACCTTTCACTACATGGCGAAATTTTGATTTAAACTACATGTGATAATATCTGAATAATTCATAACGAGGTAAATATTTAAAGGAGGATGTACTGGTAGATTGACTATGACTGGATCTCAGGGCAGTGTATCCTATTGCTTTAGTATAGTCGATGCAATGTACAGTACTGGTTAAATTATCAAAGCTCTCAGGTCTCAGGTTCACAAACAGGCTCTCCTTCCAGCCTAGCGGGAGTGCACTGCCAGACCACCAACTCTGCGTCACAGTTACCTGGAGACTCTGATACCTCGGAGTGCGCTCGTAACAAACCACAATCTCAAAACTATTCAGCAAGAGCAGAAAAAGTAATCGTACATCATAATCGATCCAAAAGCAACATCTCCCAGCGCGGGATGAACAGAACATGTTTACAACCAACCTTTTTGCTGCTTGAAGGACTGGATAGACCCCGAGTGGTGCACCATTGCGGCGGTCGATAGGTTTCCAGTGCAAGTTAAATTCCGTATTTCGAAAAGGAAAATTGCAGAATACATGGGAAACTATGGTGGGATTGCGTAGGTGTTCTCGCAGCTCCCATCCTGCCAAACGATCTCACGGGTGATGCGCAAACCCCAGCAACACCTGTCTAAGCTCCGCATGCCCACCCCATCCATGGCTGTTGTCATGGAAACGGGCTGTAGGGGAGGTCCTGGGATGGACCAAGTCCCTCCTCTTCGGGTCCTGATTTACAGACGGATAAGTCGCGTGAAATGACCAGGGGCATAGCATCGCAAATGGATCGCGTCATCAGCTGATTCACTTTCCACAATGACATGCAGAGAAACTGATTCCCTCCTTCTGTGCTGACAAGTTGCTATAAGCATTTCATAGCCTAATGAACAAACTCCCCTTACAGAAAAACTATAACCCTAATTCAAATAAAACTATACCGTATAATATCATGCACCTGCTACCAGCTACACCACAGAAAATCCCTTAAAAAATCCCTGAAAAGAACTTGCATTAAATATGATGAAGTCACTAGGCTATAACCTCATTAGTGAGATACAATATGAGCGCCTGCTGGAATATAGCAGTGCTCAGGTTCGTTATATGATGCTGGTTTTAATGTGGAAAAAAATGGAATATGCAAAAAGAAACTCTGCAAAAAAATGTCATCTCTGAAAAATACCACTTCATAGCATGCATTTTTGGAACCATACAGCTGATTCTGAAAGGATTTCATCTGCCCAGGGCTCATCAGCTTTTCTAAACTCATAGGAGACATGTAATCCCAAAAACATCACAATAGCCACTGTTAAAATCTGAGCTGCTACGCCAAACAGCAGCCACCCGTTTACTGGTCTGCAGCCACAGGCTTTGCAGCAGTCTAACTTTCTGCTGAGAAAAGACCAAAACAGAAATAGAGGGAATATGGATCATTGGGCTTAGGGTTTTTCTGGGTCAAACTGGGGTTTGGCAGAGGCATGAAAGACCGTCTGTGAGAAAAACTCCCAACAATCAATACTGTCATTTACTACTACTCCAAATTGTGCTGACACACGGCTCCTGTGCACGTCCTGGTCGCAGGGGGATGTCTTGTTTGAGAGCTACAATTATATTGGTCATGGAAATTGATCCGGACCAGGGTGCATGTTTAAAAGGCTGCAGTACACCTTTAATAGCCTGATATAAAAAATGATAGCCTAGTTGTGGTTTGAGATGGGATTAAATTTGTGAACATTTCTGTCTGTGGTTATATAAATAAGGAGATAGTAAGAATCAGATTTCAATATATTCAGTTTCATCAAGAATTTCTAAATTCATTTGTTTTTTCAAATGTGATCTCATTCTCCTGCAGCTGCTCCATCTCTGCTCCTTATATTCATTTTCTGTCATTTTGTTTTGATTTTCTTTTCCTTCTTTGGATTTAAGTGATGTGTGATTGCACATTTTAGTTATTATAGTGTCATATCTCATGCAGAGTTTTCTCTTTTTTATGTTGTTTTCTGGTCAAATCAGAATGACTGGCATATCAGTCATCACACAGTCAATTTATATGACAGCTAATGCTACACCTTCTGTAATAATATGTAGACAAAACATAAAATATAGCCTCCTTATCACTTTGTCTTCGGACCTCACTTTGTCTTCGGCCCTCACTTGTCCAGCGTTAACCACACAAATGACCAGACCGGAGATCTAATCATATTTTTATCTGCAAGGTCACTGGTCTTATCTCAATGTCAACCACACCTCCAGTCATGATGTGAAACCTATGGGAGGGAAAGCCCTGTGCTGTTCACTGTGTAGATAGATTGAACTGACAACTGTAATCTATTCAGGCTTCTTCCAGTTACAATAACAGTCTGCAGTCTGCCTGTGAGCCTATTTAGTGTATCAGTCCCTGTCTGTGGTGGTATTTTGGGGAATAGTCTGGAATCGGTTGTAGACGTAAATACCATCTGCTTTCTCGCAGCTCAGCACGCCTTTCGTCTTCCCACTGTTTTGATATTTATGGAGGACTGATGGCAAGGCTGCGAATGCCAGCCCCGTGTTATGTCACTCAACTGGGCAAATTCTCTTTACTCGTCTAATAAATAAATAAATAACAAGCTTTTATAGGGTGAGTCCCGTTTAAAATTTTATCTTCTCCATTTCTGCCTGTTAATTTAGAGATGTAGGTCAGATGACAGCGCTGCAGAGGGAGCGGGGTTTTAGGAAAGTAAATACTGCCACCATGTGGTTTGTGTGGCCAGCAACTCAACTCTAAGCATTATGCTTGCAAGAACCACAATGAGGTTTCACATTGTTGTTATTGCCATTATTTTACCACAGAGAGTGAGCAGGCAAAAATTTAGGTTAGCTAGCCATCAATATTTGATGTTTTTCACACATGCTCTTGAAATATTTACTCTCCAGAGGTCATACCTCAAAATGCATATTTTTACAACCGCAAAGTACATGCAAAACAAAATGTTTAGCTGTCACATACTTTCCGTCTTTGTAGTAAAAGCACAGACAATAAACACGAGATTGAAAACATATCCCAAATCTCCAAAATCACTATGGGAACAAAACCAATTATGGAGCCAACAGTGTTTCAATAGGGCATAGCATTCTGAAATGTAAGGGACTTTTGAGAGACGCAAGTTCTTATTCTTAAGGTTCAGTAGATCAAAAACAGTAATAGTGGACATATTAAAAGTGGATTAGGCTTTATATGGGGCAAAAATGGCATCACAGACATGGCAGTTATCCATGAATTCAGTTACATCTCTATGATATTATCAATCATAGAGATCAATACCACCAGATGTATTTAAGCAATATGAAAAAATGCTGAAAGACTTCCTATGGGACAGGAGAAAAACTTGGATAAACACAGACAAAAGTGCCTACCACAAAAAGACTGCATAACACATCGTTTGAAATGGACAGATTCTCCAAACTCTGGTGTAATGTGGATGTTGGAGCAGTTTGGGTTAAAATCGAAAAGGATTTAGCCTCACCCATCCACCATAGTGATATTCTTTATAACAGGAGAGAATAGTGATGCATCTAAACTTATATAAAGAGAAGTGTATGATTTGGATATCACACTTCCAACAACCATATTCAAAATTCAAAATTTACAAATTCACAATCTTACATGTGACACCAAATAAGTTGTATAAAATAAGTCTTATCAATAATGTCCTATGCTGGAAGTGGCAAAAAGATATTGGCATGTATCTATTGTACATGTGGGGTCAGCAATGCCAGTGTCATCCAAACTTTTTTTTTGTTGTGTCTTTTGCAGAACTGCAAAAGAGTGTATTAGATTCTCTCTTACTATAGCGGGCATTGTTACAAGCTGCCAGAATGAGACTACAGATTCGCAAAAATCCTCCCTCTCCTGAACCAAAAAATTCAATGGACTTATTGACAGAAATAAATATGATACAAAATGATGTTAGCTAGACCGGTAGGAATGAAATGAGCCTGGAAACATTTCTTCTTCCACCACTTCTTTGGTCACATCACATTAAAACAAGGGAGCTACTGAGCAGATACCTCACCTTTTCCCCTCTCCTTTGTCTCATTTCTCAAACTAGAGAGTGTGTCCCTGACCTGAATGCATGACTAATGGACAGTGGCAACTCATCACTCAATGGATACGTCTTGTACCGAAGGATTTAATAAAAATAACAAATACTATACAAACTTGAGGTTTTCATGTACAGTAATCCATTATATCCTATTGTTAATGCCATTTTCTTGGCCTTATATAAGGCTTTATTAGGAATAGAGATTAGGAATAAAACAAAAACTCTGAAGGAAAAAGATAGCTGTCAAAATATTTTTGCGATTAGACCATGTGATATTTGAAATATCTATGAAAATGGCAATAAAATATTCTCTTGAATGAAAAGGTTCAGAAACATAAGAATATGCAGTGTTAATGTCTTTAATCACAGAGTGGCACAATGAAAGCCTTCACTAATATAATCAACACACCTCTCATTGCACAGGAAGACCAGCTGTTTTTACAAGCTGTTAAAGTAACTCTCCACTTACTGTGAACTCACTTACAGTGCATGTTCACTCTAAGTGGATACTAAATAACAAAGAGAGCTCATCAAGGCCTCTAACTAAATAACTGATGCCTTCTTCCAGCCATCAGCAGCGGAGAAATTTGCTGATGTGTTTTTCTTTTTAAAGGTTCAGAGAGAACAGCTCGGCAGAAAATCTAAAATATTCCTCTTCACGCTGAGGTTAAACCGGCCAATCCAACTGATGAATCATCCCAGTGGCCGAGGAAATGACCGCTGCGGCGGCAAAGGCGGATTTACGACAGACAGCCTCATTAACGCTCACACCCACAGAATCAGCAAGGTTTTAAAATACTGTAAGACCAGTCACCATTTATTAAAATAATAGGAAGTCTCGATTTTCTGTATTATTCTGCATTTTCAGTGCTGCTGCTCCATTACAAGACCCCATATGTTCGGTGTTTGAACATTTTACAACCTTGAATAAAGAAAATTTTTGTCATGATGATGCCGGTAAACAACTTGGGTCAAAGCATAGAGGCTAGTGGCAAACTCACTGGAGTTTGGTCTGGTCTCTGTCTCCGTGTCTGCAGAGTGGAAACTGTTGCCAAGGGAGGAGCTGCAGGACGCCGAGTGGCTGATGGAGGTGTTGAGGGGAACATGTCTGCCTGTGCTGGAGGAGCTGGAGGCCTGGCACTCCAGCAGGAGCATGGAGATACAGCTCCCCTGACGACATGACTCTGCAGAAGATACACACACACACACACACATACATACATCAATATCAACATGAGACAAAGTGGTGATCAAAGCACAAGGGCATCTGCAGTCCCGATGAGGCACAGCAATGCTTTTATCTTGTGAACAAAGAGGGCGCCCTGTCAACTCGTCAAACTGCATTTCAGTTGCTGAGGTTACCTCTGGCTTATGGCAAAATGGCTTATATGTTCAGTTCGGTCGAGCTGTTAGCAGATCGTATCACAGCAGTCCACGTCCAGTCTTATGCCTCTCATGTTGCTGCACTCATGCATTTTTAACAGGTCTTTAAAATCCCTTTTACCTTCTGATACTTGACACTAATGAGGAACAATAGAGCCACTGCTTTTCAAAAACCAGCTATCCAAGTAGTTTTTTTTTTTTTACTGCATTTCAGTAAACCAACTGACAGAACTGCCTTACAAAGACTGCAAAATATACACTTGCAAGACAGCATGTGATTTTGCTCTAATTATTTAAAGATACATTTAGAGTCATCGTTTTAGCTAGGTGACAATGCAGGTCATATTCCAGCAAAATGCCAACTGAACTCAATTTAGGAAAAGGAGAAGAAATCTTGTACATACAGAAAATAGGCATAGAGAGCTTATTATCTGAATAGTAGATATGAAGACAATGAGAATAAAACAGGTCAAATACACTGGGTAACAGATTACCTTTCAATGCATATTTAGTAACAGCAGTGTTTACCCCCAACAAAGTCCTATGTTGTTCTAAAACACACCGTTTCTTTGCATATAGCCAGTGTGTTGTGTTGCAGTCACTACACAATGTTAAGGCAATCATACAATAGCCTAAACAACAACTGCCCCCAAGGCTTGCAGAACATAATGCTAATTTAATTTGTTTATAATGACACACAACATCTAAAATTAGAGTTTTTCATTCAGTATGTGCTGCTGTGTCTTCTGTGCTCCCTCATTGACTATAATACATTAAATGTAAGGTCAGTGGAATTGCTGATCATGGGTGCATCCAGCTTCATTAAGGAATGAACCGCTGCAGGGCTAAACACTGTGTTCAAACAACATGACTCACCAATGTTCAGAGGTATGTTTCAGAAATAATAATCTACATGATCAACAACAACAAATCTGTCTTATGGAGCCCAGAAGGAAAAGGACACACGGTTGCCATACACGCCTATTTGTGGAAATGACACTACAATGCTAAACGACTATAAGTGTGCAGTTCTCAGCTGCTGACAGCCTCTGGACTCACTATGCATTACTGCTCCCAGAGGACTGTATAACTCAAGCCTCCTGAAAATGCAGGGGTGGTGTAATACAGCAGAAATTTCAGTAGTACTTTTGACTGATTTCAATAGAGTTTTCAGACACTTCAGTGGACTTTCACTGAATAAGTCGAATTGAATTTCACACCTCCCCGAGGCACATCACTGACAAAAAAAAAAGAAGAAGAAGAAAAAAAAACTGCCATTAAAGGTCTTTGCCAAAGAGAGGGAAAGAAATAACGCTCAGAGGGAAACTGCTGTGTCTAGCATATCAAGACCCCTGGGGGACTTATCAGAAAAATTACTTTGTCCAAAATGTGCCTCTGCCCATTACAGCTGTGCAGTCTAAGTGCAGTAATCATACACAGTCATCATACACAGTCTGCGCCCAAACTTTTGACAGTCCTGAGACAAGACATTAGCCGGATCGATTGATGAGAACGTACTTCCTTTCTCTGCTTCCTGGCACATTGATTATTTATTTAAACAAAAACATTTCCAACTTAACTGAAAGACCTTGGTCACAAATTTCCACTCTCAAGTAATTCTGAATTTATGATGAGGAAACTGAGGAAACTGAAACTCCATGAATCATGGAGAAGAACTTGGCCTATTTAATTTGAGACCATAACCAGACACTCTGACCAAAACTTTAAAAATCAGGACAAATTTGTTAAAGACGTATGGCTAAGTTCACATATGGAGTCATATTTACGCTCTGTGGGCTATAGTATATATTCAGTCTGTCTAAATGAGCAAAACACTGAGACAGAGTTTCTTAAGGAGCATCGCTAACTCTGATCATCTGAAGAGATCAGGCATTAGTTCATGCCTTGCACTTGCTTTATTTGTCTTAAACATATGTCAGCAAAGAGCATTTAAGGCCACATGCTGTAAATGTTTTCATCCTCTCCTATCTAGTTTGTACAGATAAAATGCTTGCAGTTCCTTTTGATGGAAAAAAAAAACACTTGGAAGGAGGTATTAAGACTGGCCTGGAAACAGCCATTTAAACATTTTCCATATTTTTTTGTGTTATTCTCTTTACCAACAGCAGCCTAATGGTGTTTACCTGGATTACTTAAGGGCCTTTGAACTCCCCGAAAAGTTGCTGATTAACTGTAATTGATAGAATAATGCAATTTGTGGACAAAAGTGGAAATATTATTGAATGCAAAAGCTTGCTATATGATATAGATTAACATGAGCCAGAAAAATTAACACTGACTAAATGCTTTCATATTTTATAGAAACATGTTTCTTAGTTGCAGGAAATTGTCAATGAAAACTCACTAAACAGAGATGCTGCTTGGTAGGTTTCTGTCTGAGATTTCTGTTTGACATTGCATACACTGCAATATACTTGCATCAGAAATTAAAGCATATTACATTTGTTCCATTGAAAGGAGTTGTATGTCTCTGTTGTGTGCCACCGTACAAAACTCATCAAAAATGAGATTTAAAATTGATTTTTACAAATTTTCCTCGAGGGAATGTCAGGCTCCTGGACCCCCCCTAATATGTCTGTGGAAATGCCCTTTACAAGATAATAGTTATGGCATTTCTGCTTTATCATAAAGTTCACAGTGAAAGAGACAGAAAGAGATGGAGGTGACGATGACAGGCAACAAAGGAACCAAGAAAGATTTTTAACTCTTGAAGATGCATTTTTTATGATAAACACCTTATCCAACTCAGCCACGAGGGCGATGCAGAAATTGCTCTTTCACAGAATTTCAGCTGTGCCCCTCAAAAAGTCTGCGCACGTCATTGAACAATATCCACATAGCTCAAGGCCAGACAGTTAGATGAAGATGGTGGTGTATATGCTACTGGGCCTAATTTAACATCAGCTTATATCCACAGATATTATCCATGCGTTTGTATTTTTTATTATGATAAACTTGTGAGGCAAACAATATTATAATATACACATGCAAATTTGTGGTTCAAATTACAGGTTAACTGATTTATTTTTATTGCATTCACAGGCTTACAATATATTGTTTAGCCCATGAATGAGAAGCAGTTGGGCCATTTTCATCTATGCCTAGGGCAGCAATGATTTAGATAGGCTAATAAAAGCTACATTAATCATGCACTAGATTAGTAGCCTACATTAAACTGAATGACACTGGACGTTTGCAGCATTTTTCCTGGAAAATAGTCACGCTCTCCTTTCTCCAGTTTGCGACATTCATTCGTCTACAGATGGTTCAGCATATCAATCAAACTCCTTTCAGCATCGTGCTGATATATCAAAGGTAAAATATGTGAAGAGCATTTTAATTTCTGCTCTTTCCTATGAGGACATAACCACTTTGTCAGTTTTTTATACTGAAATTGAAATGATGAGTGCAATATTAAGAATACTATTAAGAAAACTACCACAGCTTGACTAACTTGGCATGACCTCACATTAAATAGAAATCAATCCTGTAGTATCTACTTTCATTAAGTGGATTAGTGGCTTATTTTCCTACATCTTGGATTGCAATCATTGATGCATGCATTTATAATAACTAGTGCACTTAATATTGGTGAGACGGAAATATGCCTGTTGATGACATAACTGTGGATTTGTTTAGGCTATATGACACAATGACAGACCCTTGAGACTGATCCTAAACTGAGGAAATCCTTGACAAGACACAGACTCAGTGAACACAGCCTGGCTGTGGAAACAGGCTGACACAGACAGAGCTAAAACTACACAGCCTGTGTTTACTTTGCCCCAAAGGAGAGGTGGAGAAAGAGCTGCACTTCCTCCTGCATACTGTACTATATAAAACACATTAGACCATTTTAATTTACCACAAATTTTGACACCCTTCCCCCTGTGTGATAAAATACAGCATACTATATTTTGGGGAAAGAAATGAATGTGCCACATTACCAAGACATTTCCAAGACCACAACGAAAGCTTAAAAACACCACTGTGATCACATAAATTATTTTAATGGTTATTTAGTAACTGAATGACAGGTCATTATTTTGAGAACTAGTTTCTTTTTCCACTTTTATTGTTAGAGCTGTCAGTATTGTTTTAATTTGTATTTATATAAGTTACTTGCTTTGGCAATAAATTCCCTTGTATTTCATGGCAATGAACCTTTTAATTGAACTGAACAGAGAGACAGCAAGAAAAAGAGATACAACAGATGATAAAAAAAAAAAAATTCTGAGGTTGTTAACTTTCTAACACTGCACAGGATATTAAAATGTAACATTTAAATTAAACTGACTACAGGTCCACATGGACTATCTGAATATTTTGTGAATGACATTAATATTATTCTGCAAACAATAGATCACTAATAGCCCATTATTCAGTCAAATTAAGTCTTCAGTAGCTGTGAGAGCGTGTTAATCTTGTACTACTACCACTGTAATTGAGTGTACCTCCTTTAGGAGTAAAGGTAAGGTGAGCCTACCTGAGGATCTGCCAAGAGCCTCTGACACTTTGACTTCCATGGCTCGAGCTCAACTCTCGCGTTCAGCAGAAATTCCCCATTAATAAGTTTCTCAACAACATGCACAACATGCAGCCATGCAAAAATGAACTTCCCATCACAGCTCTGAAGCACTGTAAGCGGCAAAGTAGCCCCGGCTATAGCGGAGATGGATGGGTGGAGTTTAAAATGTTATAGGCTGAAGCGTGGCATAACATTTAAGTCTCATATTATTGATTGTAGACTATATTGATTGCACGGAATGGCTAAGAGGCAAACAGCATTAGTCTGCCGCGTGTAAACTCGCTTAGGTGGATACATGAAGCTGCCATACAAGTCAAAGGACTCGAAAATATCCATTCTTCATATAGGTGGTACTTGATCATTTTGGCTTCCCGGCGGACAAATGTTGCGCAGCCTAACAAGATTAATTAGACCTAGTAACACCTGCGGTATCATGTATTTAATGTGTGGTTTCAAACAGATTTTTAGGAGAATAAAAGACTGTTCTCATGTCATAATAGGGTCTTATAAGCTAGTTACCCCGTTTAAGAGAGAGAGAGAGAGAGAGAGAGAGAGAGAGAGAGAGAGAGAGAGAGTTGGATGTCCTCTGCCATCCAACTGCTCTTAAGTCTAGCCATTTGTACTACACATTGACAGGACGAAATAGCCATGAAATCCATGCAATAATATTAATGGTGTCAGACCATAGTGTAAGTCATAGGTGGTTCACTGACGTGAACATGAACAGGTAGTTACACATCTTTCGTCACAAGATGGAGCTGTTGGACCAGCCATCACAGAGGGAGCGCATCTCCTCTTGCATCCACCCCTTGTCAAAGCTATTGAGCTGCGTTCAAAATCCTGTTGTTACAAAATACTATTCGGCAACAAGTACTACTTAAAACGCCATTACCTAAAAGTAATTTAAATGACACGTTCACATGTATTCACGTAATTTACACGTAAAACGTATGAAAAACATAATACGTTTCGATCCTCAATATTTAGGTAGCTAAAGTTACTGTCAGGTTTGATGCTTGTGTAACTTTTCGTTACTCTGGTATTGTATTGAACATACCTTCACAGATTAGCAGAGTGAACACTGACCAAAACAACCTCCTAGTGAGCAAATAATCGCTGATGTCCGATTGTCACATAGGCTATCTATTTAAAATGTCGAGGAAATTTAACAAGAGGTGCGAAGAGCAATAATTTAATAGACGGCTTGCTGCTTATGAGTGACTGAGATTGTAGTAGTAGCTAGCTGTTAGCTATAGTGCTAATGTTAACGTTAACGTAGCTAACATAACGTTAGCTAACGTTAACGTTATGCCAAACGACGCCCAGCACCAGCTGTTGGAACTAGAAGCCCACTGCTTGTGTTGCCTTAACTATTTTGCTACGCAAGACAAAACTGGCTTACCAACTAGCTAGTTCGCTAAACCGAGACAATAAAACTAATTTCTACGTCGCTTTTTACTCTTAATACCCAAGTATGGGAATGTGCTTACCGTGCCTTGGTGGAGCGGCAGACGACGTGGTTGTGACTCCAGATCCAGTAGGTTAACTAATAACTTATTTACATTTTTCTCACTTTCACGGTCACATTTGTAAGCAAGAGTGCTTTGTTTGTGTCTACATCCAGTATGAAATCCGCATGACTGAAACATTATTTCAACTTATGTGGCTATTAATTACCAGTATGATAACTGTAGGCCTTACTAGGCAATGTTTAGGGGATGGTGAGCGTCTCTTTCAACACTGGAATGTAAAGTATGCACTGACCAGGCCGTAGCCGTTACTCTGGTACTCTGCTTACACGTCTTAGTCTGGAAGTTTAATAGTTCTATGTTTTGTTCACAGGAGACAAGAAGACGACAGTTAGCTGAAGCCGCGGAGAAGAGACAAAAAGAGGTAACCTACATAAGTGTTTGTATCAGTTTGTCAGTGAGTTGGATGATAAATCACTCAGCAGAAAATATACTGCATGCTGGGAGATGGAGCATCTGATCAGTTGCCAATTAGGTTTACTACTATTCACATACAGTTCATTCATCATAGGTTTAACAGCACAGCAACATTCTAGCAAACATCATAGTCTTTATAACGAATATATGCCCAGTCTAATCAAGATAGATGAGCTTCATAGTGTGGTGAGTAACTTTTTATTGTACAGAGAGTCCACTTGCAAACCCGTAAGCGCCATGCAAAAGTTGGTTTAAGGTAAGTAAACATGGGCCAAAATGGAGATTCCTGTCTTGGCTAGGTTAATCTTCAGAATTGGCTGATATCTCAACTACCACTTCTTTCTGCTCTGAGTCACAGTTTTTAATATTAGATGTATGTGTAAGACTGTATGGAAATGGAAATAATTTCTCCTCAGCTCCTATCTTGCACCTTTATAATTCACACTTGAGCCACACAAGAAAGCAGACAGTTATGTTTCAGTCGGCAACCGCATCACTACTGAAAATAGCTGCTCCATCCTTTGGCTGAATTGTGTTTCTGACAGTTGGCTTCCCCTTTGCTTGTTGTGCTTTACAATCTGAATACACCTTTTGCGTTTTGAATCATTGGGATAGAAAATTTGTTTTGGAACGTGCTTTTGGATAGCTTACACGTTTTAAAGACTGCTTGCATCAACTGGCAGAAACATGATTTTTTTTCTAAATACTTCTTTCATGAGGTCCTTGCCTGTTATTACTTTTTGTTTTCTACCTCTTCTCTCAGACCACATACAGGGGTGTCAAAAATCCAGAAGCCGTGGAGAGGAAAAGGAAAAAACAAGAGGAGATGGAGAAACAGGCGATGACCACCTCTGTTTCTGGTGGTGGCGGGTTGAAGGTTAGTGTTACGTTGATCTCCAGGTTGTTATTTCTACTGAAAGGGGAACATTATTCAGTGGAAGAGATCATAAGCCCATGAACACCGACAGCCCTTCCCTTTAAAAATGAAACATTTGGCATCACCAACGTTCAATCTGGCGATGCTCCAATGACGATGAATAGGAAACTGATTTTGTGGACCCACATAATGTTTGACTTTTTAAACTCAAGAGTTTATTATGCAGTCATGTTGTCACTTCTGAATGAGACAATGTACCAATTTTGTTTGTAGACATGAGGCTACAACATTTGGGCCAAAAATCATTGTTCCCAAAATTGAGTCTACCAGGATATTATTAAACCTGCCCCCACTGAAAGTCAGTGTACAGTGTGTGAATAAACTGAACCGAAGAATTTTCCTCCAGTTTCCACCATTACTGTCTTCCCCAAGTCATTCTGAAGCAGGTACTGATATTATATCTTCTCACATCACGGGTCTTAGACTGTGTTCTTTGGTGTCTGGCTTCAATTGAGAACTTCTCAGACTACAGGAAAATAATTCATAAAATGTTTCTCCCTCCCTTCCTCATGAATTCTTAGTTATTTATAAATTACCATGGAGACAAGATTTGTTTCTTAGTGGTTTGAGATGACTGATATTTTTTCTTCCTTTGCTTTTTCTGTAGTGGCAGGTGGGCTGAAGATCCTGATGGTAAAAATCATGAAGTCTCGACTCTGAGGTTCAACACTACATGAAGTATTGCTGCAAGATGACTTGAAAGATGTTTGAACTGCTGTCCATTTTTATTTATTGACTATTATGTTTGCCTTCTTTATTTGTCTTTTGAGGCAAACGCCTACAGGTAATAATCATGGGTCATGCTAAACAATCTGAAGTGATTACAGACAGCCGGACTTGCCCCCTCGTTGCCAAGTTATAGTCCAATCAGTTTGGACCTTTGAACCCGCCAGGGGCGACACACAGTAATGAATAACATGAACACACAAGAGAATAGGAGATGTGCTTGCTGACACATTGAAGTCAAGAAATAACTGACAGCTGTCATATAAAGACAGAGAGGTCCTTCACACTGAGGCTTTTATACACTACACTGTTTTTGTAGATTTTGCATACTATAGAGGATGGATATTTACATCCTTTAATGGCCACATTACATTTTTTATTTACTTAAAATCCGTTATTCAAATGGCACATTTTCAAGTAAACCACAACACATTACATAATGCATTTTAGTGCTTGTTTTTGACTGAAAAGCATCCAGTTTTCACTAATTTAACCTCTCTTGTGTTTGTTTTTCTCATTTTATGTGCAATTTGTTGCATTATTGAATTGTAAAGTATGCAAAAATGTTCATCTTATGCCTGCTTAATTTAAATGAGATAAGAAGTGGAGTTTGTGAATTGCCTTATGATAAGCAGAAGCTTTTGTTGGACATAGAACTTGCACACTGTCAGTAATGAATGAGAATTGTTTTCGTGAATGCTGATTATGCTGTTTGAATGGTTACATGTTGGGAATTGGACTTGTCAACTAAATGGAGACACGAGGAAAATGAAGGAAAGAGTAATAAACTATGTAGTATGTATGTAGTGAAGTATTTGCTTTGACTTGATTTGACAATTGAGTGCTTTTTCATACAACCCTCACTTGATCCTTAAATGCTTCCGGTGCTCTTGCCATTTTGTAGTATGACAAATCTAGCCAATATCATTTGCTAAAATAAATGACACTTCTGCTACACTTGTGTGGATTTCATGAGTAGATTTGCAGCTTTATGAATGGTAGTGCTGTTATCTTCTCGTGCTGGTAGGGTAAAGTACAGGGAACCAACTGCTGACAATAAGATTAAGATCTGGTCATTATCATCAATACTAATAAAATCATTAGTGCCTCATCTGTGCAAAAGATATGTATACATAAGGATATATAGGACATCTTGGCCTACTGTGTTAGTGTTAATTAAAAAAAAAAAGATTTTGTTGCTGAGTTGAGAAGATGTAGGATTTGAGAATTTATTGAAAGCATTTAGATCAGTAAATCATTTATTAATTCTATGTAAAGCACACATTAACTCATGGGGTACTTAATTAACATACAGCCACTGATCATATACCAAACTGGGCTTTCATTTTAAATTTTCATAAAAAAAGTTATAATTAATTTTAGCATTACTTGATGCATTTGACAGAACTGAACATCACCTCTAGAGGTCAGTAACGCACAACAAATGGAGTTGCTGTACAAGCTTAAAAGATCAAAGTCTATTATCAATCATAAATTGGTATTTGTTTCACCTTAACTGCACATGTGTATGTAATTTGTCCACTTCTTAATAGAAATAATGCAAACAGGAGTTTTCCTTCATAATTAATAATCAACAAAAATAATGATAGTACAAAAATGCATTGCATAGAATAGTTATTCAATATGTAAACAATCTAAGTATTGCTACTCCTCTTATTAGCCTAATAAAAAAATGCCTTATAAAAACTGCACTGACTTTTATAACCATGCGTCTCTCCAGAGGGGAGATGGTAGTTACATACAAAAATACCGAGGCCTGGCCTGTGTTTCAGCAGGTCTGGCGCATATGGAGAGAATGACTGTGAAGCTTTGGTTTGGGTATGTCTTTGGGTGATGAGATTTCCATTTATTTTGCTAATGCTCAAGTTAATAGTTGATAGTCAACTTTGCAGTTTGATTGGAGTGACCACTGGAGCCACAAAAACAAAACTCATGGTACCGTAAAGCATTTTGGATAACAGCAGCCACGAAATGGCATATGCAATAATATGGAAGCTATACATCACTTAGGCGCAACATTTTCAGAGCTGGTATAATGCTTTAGTAAGTGCGTCAATGTGTGCCAGAAAGGAAAATGCTCTACACAAGTGAAATATTGCTTCAAAAACACTTAGTGAATGGACAAATTATCTAAAGAAAATGTACAACTTCATTCCCTCACTCCAAATTAACTTACTGCATCACTGATGGTTAACACAGCTGTCTAAAGCTTTTTACTTTACAGTCCTGTTTAACTAAATGAAACAAAGCGTTATGGGCCTGCCAGTATTCCTCCCAGGCTTAATGTGATCACAAACATCCATTTGCATGAATCTCTTGGACTGAACATGCAGGCTAAAGCGTCACCATTACAAATGTGCGCTTCATTTCTACACACGCTGTTGTGTCTGCAGTCATTTCATGTATATGGACAGACATCACGTAGCCACTTCCACAAGCCAGAGAGTACACAACAGCGAGAAATCATCCTCTTCATCCTTTTTAATGATCATATTTTTTGAGTCTCGTTTTCACTTTTTGCTGCGGTAGTGGGCTGCCACCACCAGGTAGCTGTCAGGCGTGAGGTCCTTAATGTTGGGCGACTTGCTGCTAACCGGGGATGTCTTGCCTTCCACCCGGGAGATTTGGAGCATCCGGCACGGGTCGTGTTTCAGCAAGTAGCTCTCAAACGTCTCCCAGCCTCCACCAACACGCACCATCACATGCTTGTTGTGCAGCATCTGCAAAGGTAGAGGGGATACAGGACACCATGGCAGAAAAGAGGATTATAGTGCCACTTTAGATGCTTGCTTTGCCCGGTGGTGCTGGGCCCTTCCACCTCTACAGAATGTCATTTCCTTGATTGAGGCTTTCATTATTAGACAGAAGCTGATGAATGAACAGCTAAGCATGGCTTTGATGTCGGATCCTGTTGACTGATGTTGCCCTCTGACTGGTTAACGTCCCAGGAGGTTCAATTTCCCCATCTCCTCCCAGCCTAATGTTGTCTAGAGTAGGCTACAACACCGGACACCAGACTGCACCACACTGATGGATTCATTTCACTGTTTGATGCCTGAGACATTTGTGAATTGTAGCCTACCTCATGCACTGCACAAACGGAGTGAAAATGCATTCACAAGGATTTAGTAATATTGTTTTTACATTGTGAAATTAACTGAACAAGAGATTCATTTCTACAGCCTAATAATATTTTTTTATATATATTTTTTTATATTTTTATCACATGATGGACTTAACTGCAACTATGTCTTTCAAATTGCATCAATTGCATCATCTGCTACATTCTCAGGGTCAGGTACCTTAGCAACATCTCCTATAATGATAAATAGAAGAAGAAGTAAAAGGCTGTGGTATATTGGCAGCTCAGACGCTTGTATTCCCCAGAGGCCCTGCGTATAAAACATGTCTGCCACACTATGGAGCCTTATCAACCCCCCACCCCTATTAACACGCTATTACAACTCCAAACAAGCTCATTCACTGCCTCTTCAATAGAAATATGAAATAAATGGACTATTAACAAGACTGTTAGGACACTAAAGCCAATAAGCAGAGACAGAACTGCAGGAAAGTGATTCTGAAAGATTTCAAACTTAATAGTTTGAGAAAAAAGAGTACACTACCTTCTCAGGTTGTCACCTCAGCCTGGCCAGATATGAAGCTTTCTGCCCTCCAGCAGCATAACATGCAACATTTATAAGCCTCTTAAAAGAATCAATCTAGGGGGCATTGGCAGGGCAGTGCTTCCAATCACCAACACCAGGCCCCCAGGCTCTGTGACTGTGGACTTAATGGGCCTGTGTTGTGGAAAGGGGGTTCAATCATGCTGCTATGGGACAAGGCCCTTGCTGCAGCTCACTCCCTCCATGGTACCCCAGAGAAGGACGGAGGCCCGGGGCTGAGCTGCGCCAGCATTTCTCACAAATAGTGCGATGTTACTGTGCTCCCTGGTTGCAGGTACAACTATCTCATTTATTCTAGGAACTGAGAAGGTCAGCCTCTCCGCCTGTGCAGAGGGTGGAATAGACTCCAGGCTCTTGTATGTGCTGCATGCCACTGTTTCCCACACTCCATGGTTGCCCACAGACAGTGACTCGCCTTACTGTATTCACGCCTTTTCAGGGAAGCAGATGCTTGGTGGTAAAACCGCCTCAGGAATTTTAATTAAAGCATCTTCCCCCGTGAAGAGAGCAGGCTGAGACACAGGGTGGGATCAGGGGGGGTGGGGGTTAACACTTGAAAACGGTGCGCCTCATGCATATACTGTAGACACATGTAGTGTGGACAATATACAACAGGCGGCAACAGACCAAGATAGCAAGCTTCTCACCATTTGTCCTTGGTTGCCCAGCAACGCGCTGAAGACTGCAACATTCAGTCTTTGAAAGGCAGTCAAAAATGATAAATATTACATTATCTGAATTACAAAGTGCCTCCAGCTGAGAAGACTCACAGCTCTGAATTTCTTGTTTTATTGCGCTCAGTATGTATTTCATGACAGTTTATTTTTCTCCAAGCCTTGTGCTGCTTTGAGATTGGTGGCTGTAATATAGAGGCCTAACAGCAGAGGACCTCCAAGAGTGGGTTCTCTTTTCAATGTCTGCACATCCTAAACATACCGTCCACATGATTCACATTCCCAGAGGTGTGAATCCTGGTTGTGGGTTGCCAGGTAACCAGAATCCCAAGGGTATCAATGCTACCTCACTAATCTGTATTAGCCTCCATTTATCTTTCTCCAATACCCTTTGTCCCTCCATTCAGAGAAAGTGAAGTAACATTTCCTGGACTAATAGATTCAATGTGATTGTAAGCTGTGATTAATGCAATGCCCAGCATTAGGAGATATAGCACAGCTAAATATTTTCCAAGTCGTAATTACTTGAATGGACTACGGTCCTCAAACCATATGGAAATCTGCAGACATTATTTTCCCTTTATAGCCGTTGAACCACATTATGGCTGGCTGAAGATGGACATTGTTGGAATACCATTTCCAGTAAATGAGACCTCACAGCGATGGCGCGCTCTGCAGAAACAATGGATGACTTTCATCCCGAGGCCAGCCTCAAATATCAACATACCGCCATATGCGGCGTGAATGAGCGCTGCATGGAGGGGAGTTTGCACTGAGATGTGAAATCTTATTATTACTGACACCAAACGGAATCCAGGCCACGTAATAAAAGTCAGCCGAAATGTAAACTCATTATTTTTGTGCATGTAAATATGAGTATTTTAATGTTTCCCTGTATTGTTATATTCAAATAAACAATAAAAATCTCCGCAGCTAGCTCAGATATATTTTCATCCACCTGTAATGACGTCCAGTAAAATCCAAGACATTCACTGTGAACAGACTATAAGTAATGCTGTTTAATGTAAAGGTCTTAATGATTTACTCACCCGGATGAAGAGCATCTTCTCCCCAACACGATATCGACCCTGTGACTGTCTCTCTACACAGAATTTATTTGGACACCTGCAGGGGGGATCATCAGCGATATGTCTTACCTGAAACACACAAAGATATACATGGTATACATTGTTTGGATAAATAATCAGTCAGGCCTGCACTTTGTTTCTGTTTTATTTATTTCTGTTTCAGTGACAATTTCACCAGTGGGGTCAAATTCGAAAGCAAAACCGGATGAAAACTGCTTACTTACAGCATCATCCAGCAGCTTCCCTGTGCTCTTCTTGCTTGATATGCATTTGGTGGGAGAGGGGGATGGGGAAGGGGAAGAGGATGGAGATGGGGATGGAGAGAGGGGCGGCACCGGGGAGACAGGTGATAGAGGAGGTAGAGGTGCTTTCTCTTCCTGCTCAATCTCTTTCTCCAGTTTTATAAGCCCTGGAGGCTCCACTTTGTACCTAAAGCAAAGAAACAATGATGAGGGATAATTTCATTGCCTTTATTGTCATGGCAATCAAGGGACGAATAATGTAAACCCATCAACTTGGTAGCTTACAAAAACCCCCAAAAGATTCACAGTGGTTTTCAAAAGATACACAAGTGTTTACATACTGCATAAGTGTGCAAAAACACACATGAAGAAACTATAATTAATGAAAAAGTACAATATCAAAAACAGGACCTTACCGTGATGCTATCCTTCCCAACTCTAGAAGACAGAGGCACACTTCTCGAGGCTGCTTGTGAAGAACTGAAAAGAGAGACAAGAGTCTCAGATATCAGAAAGTCGGTACGGTACACGAAAGATGTCAGTGGTTATGAGTGAGAATATGAGTGGCTGTTTGATGGAAAAGGCACTGGTATGACAGAGTGAATTGACAACGATACACATAAAAAATGAGCTCATGAACTTCATGCATCCAAATGTTCTGCTCCACTGCAATCCTGCTTCGGCTCAGATCGAATGAAAATCAGTGTTATTCAGACTCGTGTATTTAGTCCTTAGCAGTTAACCTCACCCAGTGTCAAGAGGGGAAAGTGAGAGTGGATAAGAGATGTACAATACATGTGACACATCACACCATGCATTATAGACAGGATATGCATTATATGATAGCAAACCTGATGCTGTTACATCTACTGCTGAACTGATAAATCCATCCAGAGAAAGGAGATAAGAGAAAGAAAGAAGATGGATGTCAGCCTTCTTTTTTCCTAAAGCATTTATGCAACATTTTGTTTCACAATTAGTCCACTGCATTTGAATGAGGCCAGTGTGTTGTTCCTGTAGATACCACATAAACCAGACTTTGAGCAATATGTGTGAAGACAGCTTACTATGGACCTCTGAAGCTATCAAAAGACTAACAAAGACAAGAAACATCATGGAGGCTATTACAATTACTATTTTTTAAAAAAGAATTATAAAATCCCAAGGGTCGATTGAAGTGAGGACCCTTTAGATCCAACTGACAAAGGAATGGAATAAGCAATTTGATGGTTGTGCGTACATGGTTCTCATCGCCAGGCTGACTCAATGATGTGTTTTATGTTTTTGTCAGTTGAGTCTAAAGTCCTCACTTCAATCAACCCTCAGCAAATTTGCATAATGCACCTTTAAATCATTTTCCTCTCTACTCAAATGACAGCAACAGCCATCAGATTACAGACATTTTATTCTCCAAATGCAAGCAAATGTGGGCAAACCTTTGAGGCAGGAACGACGGGCGACATAAACTTTAACAGAAATGTCACTGGGGAAATGGGCCTTTAGTTCAGTGTGGATGACAAAGTGACAAACATAGACCAAAACCGTTATGATAAATTACAGTTGGTTCAACTAGCTGATGAATTTCCCTGCACTGCAAGTTTGAAATGTTTCCCGTGTAGCACAGCCTTCAAAGTAACATGATTCACACAGTTTGCATCTCTAAATGTCTCAGCGATGGTCGACCAGCCATTAGTCAGGAATTAGGAAAATGCACAAACATTCTAGGTATTCTGTTTCTGGCAGGGTCACATATCCATCTGTGTAGACAATAGTTTAGCTCAGGCACATGCCAATCATATCTGCATTCAAATTTCATACAAATTACACCCAAAGAATGAAAATGCTCCTATTAGATGAGACAGTGGAACGTGAATGTGGAGTAGAGCAAAATGTCCCCACTGCATGCTGAGGAAAACATTTGCATAGGGTTGGCCTACTTTACCACTAACTCACACGCTACTGTCTGTGCTCCCTTTGTTTTGCTTTAGACATTTTGAGCAGAGAACGCGCTGTTCAAGATGCGCACGTCCTTTTTTTTGTCAGGTAGAGCCACACTGCCAGGGAGCTCCCAGCAGGCTGCTCGCTCTCCTTGTGAGTTCTGTGTGGATGTGGAAGGAGTCGAATCGGCGCATGGGGATACGAGTCCTCTGGGACGCAGAGGGGGAGGACAAGGGAAGTGGAGAGAGCGATGAAACCTGCCTGATCCTCTACCTGTATAATCAGGCCGTTCACACAGATGAAAGAGATAGCAATCTGAGCCCATTTCCCTAGTAGCGGCAGTGCCAGCTAAAAGCCCAGAATGCCGTAGGAAATCGAAACCTGGCTGATTGTGAACGAGCCTGTTTGTCCTCATCCTGAGTTTCTATCACACCGGTGTTTAGGGTAGAAATCTCAGAAGAAATCCCCGTGGAAGCCTCTTAGAGTTCTGCAATGTTATTCAAGATATCAACTTAAGATAGTATCAAAAAAATATATTCAAACAACAATAAACGGACACTCACCTAAGCCCTCGGACTCAAACAAACAGGTGTCCCCGACCCCGACCTCACGACACCAGGCGAGGAAGTTTGCTGTGTTGTCTCGGGCAAAAAAAGAGCCAGAGGGAGCACTCTGCCGACACGGTATCCTCCGATAGGGAATAGTCTGCTGGACGCACAGGGAGGTTATCAAATGTCATAATGTCAGTAATATGTACACTTTAACTTCCAATAATCAATAGAACTTAAGAGAATCAGTAACTGAAATCCATAGCATCTGATTATATGTGTTTGACAAAGTACAAAAAGGACCAAATCTCCAAGACCAAGTCCCAAGAGTTTTCATCAAATCACAGAGCCATGCTCTCTTTATCTACGCCGATTTCTTCTCCATCTGCTCGGGCTCGGCTCCGGTTTCAGCACAGGACCAGGGACCTTTTCCGTTCACAGATCAATATGGGAGATGGCGGGTTAGAGAACCAGGGCTACTTTACCAGGCCTTCTATGATTTGGGGATCAAATGACATGCTTATGGGTTTCAGCCCCCACACGGTCTGTTCTGAGAGATTTATGCGCTTTGCTGTGGTTTTATACAGGATATGTGCGTCTGCGCTATGAGAAAGGTGCAATGAGGTCATGCTGGAAATATGCAGTCTTTTGTGGGGATTTTTCCTTTCTTTCCAGACTCCCCTGCCTTTTCTGGAATCATTTCTGTTATTGAATTACTTTGCATTCCTGGTGAAATAATGTAGCCCCTAACGCCACATATCATTTGGTCAAACAATTAGCATGACATTCTGCTGTGGCGTGCTGAATTACCTTTACCTTAACATGTCTATCGGTTGCACAAGGCTTGCAGAGCCTTTGGAAAACATTTGATTTAAATGGATGGCAACCAACAATGCCAGCAATAAAATGAAAGCATATGGAAGTATTTTGCTTGAAAAAAAAAACGATGGTGGTCAGAAATCACTTCAATTCTCTTTCACTCAGGAAAATTATAAACCCTATGATAGATACAGACCTACTGCATATTCACAAACTACCTTTACCTTCACACATGCACCTGTACATCAACAGGTTAATGCATTTCTTATTAGATTTTAGTTATTTATTGCCTTGTGGCAATAAATTTGAACAGTTGATGAAGTGCTCCTAATTAACTTGGCACATGGCAATAATATGAAGAGCTAAAATTATTGTCTGTATTCATCCATGATTGATCTTGATTGATGTAAACATATGGGAGGATTTGCGAGAGACAGCATCCACAAAGTGTGATTTATTATTTCTCTCTGCTGGAATCGTTTAACCCCGCTTGCTACACACCGCATCAGCTTATGATGGGACTTAAAAGCAAACCAGATGCTCTCTTCAAAGAGGTCATTTTAACAGCATACAACTATTTTTATCTGCGATTGCACGATAACCTGATAAGACAACAGTCATTGGACATGAAATCGTAGAACTGAAACGCCCTGAGATGAGGTAAGGAGTATATCAAGCATGAAGAACATGATGAATCTTTCATGGCTCGTTACAATGGAAGCTCTTAATGAGAGCTGTAAGAAGATACGACCTGGACGAAAAGTAATAAATCCTGCGCCTTCCAAAACAGCATATTGCAACTTTGTTTGATTTTGAAGCCTGTTAAAAAAACATGACCTATAGCTTTGACTGCAGTGGGTCACGGCCTTCGTATGTCCTGAGGCAGGTCACTCAGCTGCAGGTCATGACAGACCACAATTTCCTTCAAACAAACAGCTTCACACCATTTTCTGAGGCTCCTATCTGTCTGCAGACTCCTCTGCTCCCTTTCCCCTGGCCTCTTCAATCAATAGAGTCCTCTATTTCGGTAGATCCTCTCCAGTCCCACAGCCATTGACCTCAAGTATTTCCACACATCTTTGCTGCTACACTCACACTGGGATCAGGAGACCCACCACCATCAGCAAAGTAATGCCTCAGTGCAAACATGAACAACTCCCACTAAAGAGCTAACAAAAGAGTCTTTTGCTTCATTACTTCAGTGATTTCATCACTATTGCCCAGCGTTACAACCCTATAGCGTTTCCAGGGATTTCAAACATTTAAACAAATGGCAAAACATTAAAATATTCCTTTCATTGACTTTGACTTTTGAGGTGGGTCTGGAAGAAACCAAAACAAGGCTTGGAGTCAAAACACGCAGTGGCACCGAAAATGATCTGAGGGATCTGAGGATTTGCCCCCTAACCTCTGTGTTTTCTTGGGAATTGACCCAGTATTATATATACATTTGCAAAGTTTACTTAGGTTGAGTTACAGATAAGTTCCCATTTGCAAGGTTCTGCTTAATCTTATAAAGTTCATCAAGCCTTCAAGTCAAAGCTCATGAGAAATGATGCACGGCCACATGGGTTTCTGTGTCCTCGCCAGCTTTATTTTTTTTATTTTGCCCTCCCTACTAAAGCAGACTACATGCCCCCATCCACTCTACTCCTTGTTGACTGAAACTGAACATGCTGAGCTTCAGGCAAAGTAGGGATTCACGGTCACTACTGAGATGACAAAACCAATCAGAACAAAATATACTGCTGAAGAAACAGGTGGTGCAATTAATGTTTTGCATTTTGGTTTATAGTTTTTCAGAGTGCCTCTCTTCCATTACTTACCATAATTGAGTATGATATTGATATTTTTTTTCAGATTGATGGAGGCATTTTAAGAGGGTTTTTATTGATTGAATCAAGACAGGGAAACCTAATAATGAGACATAGCTGGATTTAAACCAATTTGTGAGACTGTATCAAACCTCAGTTTTTTGTGTTTTTTCCAGTCGACCAGGTCCGTAAAAAGCATCATATTCAGAAAAGACAATTATAACCCCCATCCTTTTGCTTTAAGGGGTCATTTGTGACAATAGAAAATAGTCAAATATAATTAAATAGTCAAAAATGAAACCAAGGACTTAGACACAATTAAAACATATGGACAACACAAAATGTTTCCCATTCTTTCATAATCAGACAGGAGAATAATTAAAACAGTTGAGAGCATGATGATGATCAGTCAATCTGATCTAATCATTATCACACTACTGTAACCATCAGATTTCTCAGTACCTTGCCGTTGCCAAGGGCAGGCACGTCTCCATTGCTCTGCCTGAACTTCTCCTGCAGTGTCTCAGCCAGCTGGCACAACAGGAAGCCATTGTCTAAGCGATCCATGAAGCTCTCAGCTGTGATTTCCAGGCCTGATCAGGAAACAGGTACAGAGAGGGAAGAAACCAGTTTGGCAATGCAGTAAATACCATTCTGAAATAATAAAAGTACAAGCTTTAACAATATTGCATATCCCAATGAAATCAAACATTGTCTTCAACCTAGTCCGTGTTTAAGCTGATCTTCAAGGAGCGTTGCATGAGACTGAGAGAAATACCTTGTTTGAATGAGCTTGGCTTGTGCTATTGGGCTTAGGGTTCTGCAGCAGCCAAGTGTTCATATATTATGACACATGGCTGGAAATAGGTTTTCTGATAGTTTGCCACTGGGTAACAAAGACAAAGTCAGATGTACAACGGCAGTCCCATTTATGCACGGTAAGGCTTCATTATCCCACACACTTGCAGAGATAGATTGGTGATCAACATGTGGTGTCCAGTTGACAGACTTCCAGACGACCATTCTTTCTCGGTTAGATCATTGTGAAATAGGGGTGGTGGCAGGGGGGTGTCTGTGGAAAGAAACTGGAGAGTTTTTTTTTTTTTTTCATCCCGTTTCTGTTTCTTATAGGAGGGAGGGGGCTGGGGGTTCAAGGTTTAATGAGTTCCAAATGTTGCAATTGAGCCCAGAAAAGGAGAGATTGAAAGCTTGAGAAATACTCAGCAAGCTCCCATCTTTATGCCCGTTCTCTCCCTCCACTTCTCTCTGCGTGAGGAAAATATATTCACGAGGCTCTCAGAGAAACGTTTAAGCTAAAATACTCAGCCATATAAATTGCTCAGTCCTTCTATCCGCCCATCACCACAACAATATGACTCATCTGAATAACCAAGCATCCGCCGCCCACTCAATCAGCAGACTCATCCTTATTCCTCCCTCAGTACACACACACACGCTGCTCCTCCCATCTGCAGTAGTAAGCCCTGCTAAGCATATTAGCGCCTTCATTCTTAGCATTTAAAGATACATTAAACCACTTTCCTAATAACTTTACCTACAAAATCGTTTTGTTTCTTACCCTGAAAAGAGCTTTCAGATTTTTAGTTTATAGTTGAAATGGCTTTCATAAACATACTAGTTCGGTATTGTGTACTTAGTGGTAACACATGGCTAAGTAAACAATGGGCTTGTGCTTCTGTTTCCTTTTTGTCTCTGATCCTCCCCCCAGGGCAGACCAGAGGTTTCTGCCTCAGCTGGCTCCAATGCAAACAGATAAACTGACTGAGATAGGAGGAAAGAGAGGTAGTGAAAGGAGGCCAATTGCATGTTAATAGAAAACATGGCATGAAGCTTTATTCATACACAATCAAGTGCTGGCTTGAGTTAGTTTGAGTCTATGAATTCAAATCAGCTCGACAGATTGGTTCGTGCATTTGTGGAGTGACTCATATACATTGCTGAGTGACGACACTGCAGAGTGATTTATTATGCAATAGCATCCTGGTACAAAGCTTCTGCTGATGCTCCCGCTGCTGCTTCTTCTTCACTACTGGCTATGCATTATTTCAGCATTGTTAATGATGCCCATTATTCAATTAAGGCAAGCCTGTGTGTGCGCTATGTGAAAGTGAAACTTTAAAACAGTTCGTAATGAGGTTCAGATTGATTCCAGCCCCCTGAGAATACCTTCACCACAGCAATACAGACAAACTTTAGATATATGGAAATTGGGATTTTTCAAAGCCTAAAATATTGATCACTAACCAAGCTCCCTAACAGAACATTAAAATAATTTTTATGCCCAGTGTTTTTGTTTCAGATGAATCACCACCAGCTGCTTGCATTTATTAGTGATGTTAGCACAAGTAAATGGGAAAAGAAATCATCCAATTATTGCCATAAGATGTTGTGTTTGCAAGAATAAGAAATACAACTATTTGAAAACACTTGCACATGATTATGAGAGAACTTATTCCATTCCTGACAATATTCATATCAATGAATTCCAACTGGAGGCTGGTGCCTACGCAACAAAAACCTGCAGAAGAAATGTTTTGAATGTGCAGAGTGGGCACTGTTAATTATTAACAGCAGGACAGGATTCCAAAATCCTGAACCTTTCCTTTGACTTTGATATCAAACAACTAATGTTGAAATGACAAGAGTTAAAGGAATACTCCAATGTTTTAGGCAAAATGCTCTTTTTCTAGCTTACCCAGAGTGAGACAAGATGTTCGATACCATTTTCACCTCTGTGCGTCCACTGCTTTGGTTCCGATGGGTAACATTTTGTGATACATTGTGTAAATAAGTTTTGGAGTTGCTGTAAGATTTATTTTTTTCACTTTGATGGGGCTAGGCTAATGACTCCTGCACACTTCAAGTCTTTATGCTATGTGTTAGCTGCTAACACGAAATGCTATACATTGGAACCGAACCTGTGGACTTACAGAGGTGATAACGGTCTTGAACATCTTGTCTCAGTCTGGGTAAGTCAGAAAAAGGGTATTTTGCCCAAAATGTTTGAGTATTCCTTCAAAGCAAACATTTCAGCAGGATAGAAGTCTGCTTGAAGTCTGCTTTGGCTTTGTAAATCAGGAATATCACTGCTGCTTGGATTAAATCTACAAAGTCAGCTGTCTTTCATGCTGTCATGTCACCCTGAAGTTTGCTAACTTTGCCTCAAAAGTTTCCATTGACAGAAATTCCAGATTGATGTGCGAAGTACAAATATTTAGAAAGGGAGTATTACCAGCGTGGATAGTGAAAAGTATGGTGTGTGTGTGTGTGTGTATCTTTTAGAGTTGAGCTTACCGAGAATATTTGTGAGCCAGAGGGCCAGGTCCTCCTTCATGGGCAGCAGGCTGGCCTCATGCCGGCTGGCAAGCCACTGGCTGTACTGCTGCATGTCTGTCAGGCCGGGGCCACTGGGCTGCTTCGGGCTCAGGGAGCTGCACATGGTTCCCTATCGATGGCCTGAGGAAGGGGAGGAGAAAGGCAACACACAGCTCATACAAAGACCGGTCACCGACAGCATGTGAAATTAACTTGGGACAAACAAAGAACAGAGTAGAAATTTTTGGGGCATCACCTTCTGATTATTTTTGCTTTAGATTTCTGACCTAAACTGATCAATTATGAGCAGTTTTTCTGATAACGAACCTTTAGGCCCACTATTTCAAAGAGGGGGGAGGAGGGGGGTACAGGAGAGGGATCAGAGTACTATTGTCCTCCTGGCCAAGTCCTGGCTGTGTCCCGGTGTGGTTTACAGTGAACCTAATGACATGGAACATTCTCAGGGACCCTGACAGCCTCGATCCTATTCCTCTCCCCCACTGACAAGAGCCTCTTTTATACGGGCCAGATTCATGCAGCAGGAAGTCTGCTTGACAAACTCTGGAGACGACAGAGAGCTGATTAAGATTGCCGTGCTATCTATAATACGGCCTAAACCGCAACCACCCAAACCGATCCAATCAACACTGCAACAGCCATCATCATCATCCAACATGACAGAGAGACACCATTTGGCATCGATATGCAGAGCAACAAGTGAAGTCACTGAGTGAATGAGACATTGCTCATAGTCTTTCCCAAGAGCACGCTTCGCCAAACACTCATTGTATGAGGTATAATGTGAAAAACATTTCACTCAAGTGTCACTCCATTAATAGATCTGCTGCTGAGAAGAGTGAGTAACTGATAAAACTACTGTGTACCAGATGTAAGGCCTGAGCTGACTCAAAAGAGAAACATCAACAACCCTGCAGTTTATTTTCACAGTTTGGTCTTATTTCTTAAAGCACATAATGGCATGGTGAAGGTCTGTAAAGACGGTATGCTATACAGACATGGAGGAGACAATCGCAAGACTCGATAATGGGTAATGGCATCGTTCGGATACTGCTGATTTTTCCCAAGAGTCACATTACGCCAGTTTTTACGACTGACTGTGGCGACTGTTTAAATGGGCTAAGATTCTTTTCAGAGTTATTTGTTATTTTAAAAAGCGGTTTATAACCACAGGGCTTGAATGGATAAAACAATCTTGCCCGTTCAAATCGATATATGGGGAGCAGCATCCATTTCTATGTGCACTGCTCCCATTCAAGGTCTGTGTTCACACCACACAAAATGACACTGTCATTACTAACACAAGCACTTTCCCAGTGATACAGATTATTGAAGAACAGAGATGACATTTACATTGATTATAATTTTCGACTGTCATTGAGGCCTCTACAATGCACATGAATCACATTGAGAAGCCACAATTCACCCTAACTCCACTGTATCCTCTTCGTTTGCCTGTTCATCTCAAAATGTGACATGCTGTCTCTGTTTGGGCCGTGTTAAAGAAATAAAGAGTTCAAGCAATACATTGCACAGTTATAACTATGAAACCTGGTTGTATTTAAATGGGTTTATTTCCAGCCTGGGCTCATGCTCGCACATATTGATGCAGAGCAGCCAGAAGGCAAATAGAAACAGGAGATTTGATGCAAATTGCAAGAAGGTCTTATTCAAACAAGGATGTGAAGCGCCCACGAGTAATTAGTTTACGCTGTGCGATGGCTGAAAATTTTCTCTGAATACCGAGGGAGAGTGACACAATGTGAGGAATCTGACCTTTACAGCTGTATAACATTTCAAGGTCCTTTTGGAGTTGGCTGTAACCAAATCACACCATGGAGCAACACCGGACATCAGGGCCTTAATGTCCAGCCAAGGTCATCTTATCTTCCTGAAGACAACAGCTCCTCATTGTCTACACACCGTACACACTGCAGCTCAGCACTGACACACAGGTGCTACATTCCCACGTCCGCTTGTGCTGACAGACAGAACAAGGGCACTGGGACAAACTCTCGTCCTCTCTCGCAAAACAAGCCCCATTCACTGGTGTTATGGTTAAAAACAGGGGAAAATAAACTGACTTCGCAAAATCTGATTTCCTAAAAGATATTTGATATCATAGCTGTCAATGGACCAAATTATCTGTTGCCAGAAGCTGTTTTACTATGACGAACATGTAACCTTTGAAAATGCAAAATTTGTTTACTTATTACATATTTACATATTTTTTATTACTGCACTGACCCAATGTCCCATCAAGGAATAGATAAGGTTTATCTTGGTTTTATCTGAATTTGCATACTTCATTCTTTTCTACATAATTATACTTTTACATCATGTTAAGTTCTCCTTGCTTTAAAGAGACAACTAGCTGTGATGAAACATACCTCTTTCCTCTCACCATGCTGCAGCCTGACCTCTTCAACTACTGGGCAAAAAAAAAAAAACACAGAGCCTCATTCTGACCCACCAACACCACTCTGGAATGTGTCTCATCGCCTAAAACTTTTACTTGATCTGCTGTTGTTGATTTACTAAACTCTTAATATGCCGATATCCAAATACACAGCTTCTCACTGTAAAAGCATGCCAAGGCCTCTTTGTGATCCTCAGTAAAGCAGTCATAACATACCGCAGCTGGCTCCAGGTCACTCCAGGAGACGATTATGGATGGGAATTGCAATCGCTGAGTAATACCAATTAGAAAACACAAGAGACACTCTGTCCCTCTAACCCTCGCTGCCCTTCATTCCTCTCGCCTCCACAATGGTAAATTGATCCGGAGGCTGACTTGACCGTTTCGAGAGGGGCTGAAACTCATGTTTATACTGCAGATGAGTACCTTGATGACTGGTATACTCATCATGGAGGAAGTAACTGGCAAAAAAAATGGCATTTCATCAAGTATGATCTCACATAATTAATCATGGTCTGGTAAATCTACAGTATGCCTATAGAACTGAACTTGGACTGTGCATGTTCATATATCCATGGCATCATGCCACACATTCCAATAACATTGAAACAGTAATGTGATCGCATGTTTATTGGTGCACTGTATGGAGTGTCATAAATCCTGTGCTATGATCCACTGGTAAGTAATTCCAGACTAAATAAATTCTAAGGTTATCACACTGGGCCTCAAATAATACATGCCTATGTTGTACACATCTGTACCATCAACAGATACTATTTCAGTTAGATAGTAGGTCAGATTTACACATTACAAACTATTTCCTGCACCACAGGTCTTTTGGTGCTATGGTTAACTTTTGAGCAGTAGATGTGTTTTAGGCCATCTTAGAGTAGGCCTATATAGTGACACTATTGGCCATTATACTAGACGAAGGATTTCATTTACAACTATAACAACATTTCAAAGCCGCCTGCTCATTTTCAACAGCTCCAAATAAAACAAGCCGCACTAGTTATTTCACCATACTGGAAATAAGATCAAAGAGCAAAGTCTGATGTGTTGTGACTGAAAGCCCGTTGAACACCCATTAAAACCTAAAATTGACTAAACTCACTGCATTTGGAAAAAAAATATTTCAAATGCTTTTAATTAATGATGGGTTGAACGGGTGTCGACTGGAATAAAAACAAAAGCACAAATAGACGTGCAGAACTTAACGGGGCTGCAGGGGGAAAAGAAGTGGGGCTTAAACTTCTATCTAAGTTATATACGGGAGTTGTTTACACATTAGACTGTGCACCGCTCTTGTGACAAAGCCTATATAGGAAGAGCTCAGGAGGCTATAATATAATGTTAGAATAATTTGCATCCCGCTCCCACCCCAAACTATTGAATAAATAAAGACTATCAAACGCTTGAGATTCATTTGATAAAAAAGCAGTAACAATCTATTGCATTATTCTCCGCAAAAAGCTTCATAATTGCGCTCACCCTGCGGTTCAGCTCCTTGGTGCGCACCTTCCTTTCGCTCGTCCTCTAAACTCCTGGATCCCAATATTCATGCTTTTCACAGCGGTGCACCGACCCACAGGTTAAGCGCCCAAAACAATGAACCAATGTGGACAGGGACAGCGTCTCTCACTGCGCATTTGCACAGCCCAGGATCTCACTGGCACCGCACACACACGCTGATGGGAGGGAAGTTTGAGCCTACTGGCAATGCCTCCCTCTTCTCCCCTCTTTGTGTTGCCTCAGTATATTTCTTGGCTTAACTCAGCAAAGTAATCCAAGAAACACCTTTCACTGATAGATTTTATACTTGGATTTTATGGATTTTGTTACACGTTGCCTCTGTCATGTCGTTTTAATGTGCATTACCTTGTAGCCTATAGTCCGCTGAAATTGAGTATCATGCAGTGATGAAGTTGTAAATAAGGCGGTTTAACCCTGACCTCCAGTGATCATAATGAGGCATCCACAAATATTTAAACAAAAATCAATTAGATTAATTAAAGCCCCATTTTCACCTTCAAAGTCTTCAGTCAAGTTGGGATGTTTAAAATTATGGCCGCTTAATATTGTTGAGTGAATCTCTTGTCTTGTAAATCAAATAGAGGGTAAATTGAGTCTATGCACAAATTACAATTTGTGACAAGGAAACTGCAGAGCGTTAAGTCTTTTATGTTGAAGGAAAATACATCGACTGTAAACACTTGCAGCTCACAACCACGCATGCGCACATCTCCAGCACGCGCCAGGAATGGTACAGAGACCACGAACTTGTGATATTTTCATTCATTATGCATCATAAAGTGAAGTCACTTAAAGATTATTTCTTTAACATGTTTATTATACATTTGGGACCACGCATTAGTCAAAACACTTTGCAACACATTTCTATCAATAAGTGTTCTATTTTGAAGCGCACGACCGGAAGTCAAGTTTTTCTGTTTTGGCTAACTTGACGCCGATTCAAAACTAGCCCGCTAGCATTCCCGCATGTGCTTTGATTTCGTACAGTTTGGGCGGCAGATGACATTTAGGTGAACATTTTGTTTATTTTGTTTACACCAAAGTGACTGTCGCAGTACCCCGGGACGCCATGTTTGAACTTTTCTGAACGCAGAGAGCGCCACATGGAGGCAGTGCTGAAAAACTTGGCGAATACGGCGGAACTGCTAGCCGTGGCACAGACGGGTGCTGTGGAGCAGTGGGACAAACAAACTCTCCAGAGAGCCTTTCACTGGGCCCGGTACTGTGAGCACCTTTATTCGAGGTTTCACGCTAACCCTGCGATAAGGAAGCATATGGAAAAACAACTGCAGCTCACAAGCGAAAGTTTACGAACCGCCTTTCAAGGCTATACGGAAGTGTCATTCTCAGAGCTTGCCCGGTGCCAGCATGAGTTGCTCGTCAGGTTATTGAACAACCCTGTGCTGCCGATCTCCATCATTAAAATACTTTTCGACACCTCCTGTCCCTTGGGCGCTAATGGAACCGACGTTGCCGGCCACTGCACGCAGCTCATCGGGTGCAAATCTGCGTGTGAAGTACTGAGTGCCCTAAAGGTGGGGTCCATGCCTGCTGCTGATGCTGAGGTGCAGGGCATGATGCTGATGGAGAGGCTGGATTCTCTGCTGCGCCAGGGCGGAGAGGCCAGCACCGGCAAAGCACTGCGGTTTATGGACGCTGTCCTCCAAAGCTGTGAAGGAGCAGAGGAGAAAATATTTTGGGTTGTTGCTGCAGCTCTACTGACAAGGAAAAACACGCCTGCAAACGCCTCAGAGGATTTCCTCTTGAACTGGTTACAGCAAAAGGATAGCCTCATGCAGAGCTTGTGTACCACATTGCCCACTGGACTTTTGATAGAGATTGCTAGGGACAACATGAAATTCAGTGCTGCATACTGTAATGTGCTGAAAAAGTGGGCTTCAGAAATGGAGTATGATGTAAATGAAGGTGAATGGGTTCAAATCTGCAGCAGGAACACCGGAGTGTCCTTCAAGAAACTCACTGAGCATTTTCTGACCTTGTTTGAGGCCTGCCCTTCTCTGAAAGAAGATGTAGAAAAAGAGCTAGATGCTCTGAGGATTTCTGATGGAAACTTTGACGTCAGAGGTCTGAGTGTGTGGGGAGATCTGCTGTTAGAGATAAGAAAAAGTAACTGTCAATCTTGAGAATATTTCAGAGCTGGATAAGAGGGCCAAAATATGATTTGCAGGATATGTATGTAGACAGCATTGAGCTTTTCCAGTGCAAACTACAAAAGTTTATGACTCTTGGATGTTATTGACTCAGGATTCTTCTTTATCTTTATTTTTTTTATATACTTTTGAAATATTGTGTTTTGGTTCTAATTCTGAAATAGGTGTGTAGAAAACAAAAGATGACATTGGATAAAGTTACTGAAAAAAAATAAAACTTTGATGATAATATTTTAAAAATGTACACCTTTGTGTGGATCCATACTGGTAAACCTTTAAAATGTGATGATGTCATACTGAAGATTGTGTATGCCTTGACATATATGTGTGGATTTTGCCTAGAAATAACTTTGCAGAGGCTTTGCTATGCATCTTTCGATATTGGATTCTTTAAATGCATGTGTTGTGACGTTTATTAAACCGAACAGTTTATAGGTTGTGGACAGATGGTCCCATCACATGCTGCCAGTAGCATAACTGGACTGAATTAAACTGGAAGTAACTGCCAAGCAGTGAATAGTTTACAGTCTTTGAGTAAGTCCCCGGGGGGTACAAGGCATCATGCAGCATCATAAATTCTTAGTGTCAGATTGTTAGAGATGAGCTACGACAAAGAGCCCCTGTAAGATCATCTTGTATTTGTTGATTTAGGAGGTCCTTGTAAACAATGTCATGAAAATCACAACAGCAGTCCTATATAAGGCAGGGATATTAGGCTTATGTTTGACATAATTTTGAACTCTTTAAGCAATCATTTTCTTTTAAATTGACTTACAAACCTAAAGTATTCTTACAAAACAAATGTGAGAGGCAATGAAGAAAAGGCAAAAAGCAAAGGAATCAAAAAACACTGTGAAACCCATTTTACCCTTTTTTTGACTGTACACACCCTAAAATTATTTTCTCACACACCATCTGTCAGCATTTCCTCTTCACCACAAAGCTGCGCTCTGTCTGCATCTAAACATTTGATTGGCTCTTGGTCAGTCACGTGACTTGATTGCCAGTTCACACGTCTGAAACCTCACCCATGAATCCGAGCGCCCCTGCGGCTGAGGGATCAATTAGTCAGATCTGGCGTCTTCAATCAGAGGCGACACAATAGCTGGTGTGTGACATAACACTGCCAGGCAGCGGATTACAGCACCAGCCAGCATCTGTGTGTGTGTGTGTGTGTGTGTGTGTGTGTGTGTGTGTGGAAAAGGGAGGGGGGCACCAACATGGCCATGGCTCGTTTAACACACCACGAAAGCAATTCACATAGAGGCAGACAAGGGTCACTGAGTAAGGGCCAGCATGTACACAACCAATTTATTTCTAACCAATGAAGAACATATGCATTGGGCTGGAGGAAAACACAGTGCTTAAACGGGTCTCACCTGCTGCTGTATGGTGGTTGATTTGATATGAATTTATATTGTGTTCATGTAAATCCTATTTTATGTCACACGTAAACTAAATGCATTTTTTTGGTGGTGGGGGCGTTTGGTTTTACACATCAAAACAATCCTGAACGGTTACATGATGCCAGGCAGCGTGCTGTTCTGAAACCCATGGAGCACATTAACATAAGTTTTGGGACTGACATCAACAGCTTTTTTTTCCCTTGAGTGTTTTTTGTTCTCGCCCCTTTTTCACAGACTTACACATAATTGGAAGAGCAGACATGGTGCTGATTCAAATGTGCAACTTCCTGACTCCACTACCATCTAAAGGAGACGCCTCAAAGCGGGGCAAATTTGTACAAAGCAATGATCAGTCCCACTGTGTCTGGCAACATGAGTGAATCATTGCTTATGTAGGATAAATATCCACATGAGTGACGATTGAAACTATCAAGGAAAACCCACTATAGGCAATCTAATTAGTATGCCAAGGATTGATTTTGTTTCATATGGGAGTGAGTTGTGTTATTTGACTATCGTCACACTCTCACAGAGAGCAATTTGTGGGTGTGATGAAGGGGATGGGGTCCACTTGTTACCACAAATTGCTCAATCCGCCTCTGAGGGAGAGCAACTGTTTCCCCACCCATCATCTCGCCTGATAAATTTGCACAAATTGCCCACTACTCTTAACCTGCATGAAAAAATTACAGGGTTGATGCATACTAGCCTTTCAAATAACAGAGGGCTGACCTAGTCCTTTATTATCTACTACTAACCCAGTTTAAATGATTGATGCCTGGCCAAATATATGCCCCAAACCAGTTAAATTGTGGGACAAATTAATAAAAATGTTATTTCTCTTGGATATAAAAATGGACATTTAATACGTAACATTACGTGTTTTATAAGACATCCTGTAAGTAGATCAGTGACATATTTTAATGGCTGATTGCAGAATTACAATTTCAAAACATTACCTGTTCTTACATCTTATCTTTTGCTTCCTAAATGCTTTGCTGTCTGTTGGTGTGGGGAAACAAAC